>CAKKOB020000035.1:37849-58601 GCA_918844115.2 Phlebotomus perniciosus
AAATTTCTTAGAAATCAAAGTTAATGATAGTAAAATCTTGGTAATGCCTCAGATTTTTATGTGATTCCTGAGAAAGAAAATAAGAACAGTCTCCCCTAAATTGAAGGATTATAGGGCACCCTATCCTGACCAACCCGAACGTACATCATGACCTGCTAGCGCCTCATCGTAGTAATGAAAAAGTCGATAAGGTCCGGAAAATGGGTTAATTTGTATGAGAGCCACACTATAGAAAGCAAGGGGGCTATCCCCTATAGCATAGGGTTATAAGGGACTCTACTCTGACCAACCCCACCATACATCGTGTCCCGATAGCGCTTTGTCTTAGTGGTGAAAAAGTCGAAAATGTCGAAAAAAGTGGTAAATTTGTATGGGGGGTACCAAAAGAGGGAGGAGGAGGGAGATGTCCTATAGCCTAAAACCTGACCGAAGGTACCCTCAGTACCCATACCAAAAATCAGCCCGATCGGTCCAGCGGTTTGGCCGTGATGCTGTGACATACAAATACACACACACACAGCAGACAAACATTTTGGAGATGGGTATTTTCGGACTTCTGAGGTCACGTCCGGTCGAGATATGATGGTTTGGGGGTGATCTGGCCAATTCACATATGCACTTTCTACTTTATATATATAGAAGATAGAAGAAGAAGATAACAAACATATATTTTATAACAAATCTCATATAGGTATAACGAAGGGAAGAAATCCATAGAGATTGAGTCATTTTAAACATTTACCGGGACATTGGGGCTTGATAGCTGAGGCGGCTGAGGCCAGAAAAAAATCGCAGGACTGTTTTTCGAGATATACCAAAAAACATGTTTTTATAGGGGATAGGGGGGCTTTCAGAAAAATGAAGAGCCTGGTCCTGATCCCTGGGTCGACTTTAGGGGGGGGTCCCCCGAAGACCTGAAGTCTCTATTTGCAACCGTTTGGCCTCTAGATCAACAACAAACGGATAAACGGATAACCGGTTAAACATTCGGACCGTAGTATTTCCATTTTTGTGTCATGACAATAAAATAACAAATTTTATAAATATTCATCAAAAAACTATGAAGATTAAAAAAAATATATCATTGTGTTTTTGGTCGAAAGCTTTGTTCAAATCTGTATTTGAAAATCTATTATATTTAGAACAGAGTTAAACTTGATCAAATATTATAATATACATATAATAGATAGATTTAAAATTAAATATATAACACATGGTTTGACTCTCATTGAGCTTGAGCCGAAAGGTAAATCATATATTGGGGAATTTCCGCATTACTAAATTGTAAACATTGCTGTGAGCAACAACAAGTAAATTTCAGAAGCACAATCTCTTCGTTAAACACAAATATACATTATGCTTGTGCGGAGTATGGGGTGGTTATAGAGAGATGTTTAATGCATTGCCATCATCCCATGCACTGGCTCTGATGCAGCATCGAGTATGCCTCCGGGATGGGCGTTCTGCAGACACCAATGAGGAACAGGAGAGACACGAGAAGGGAATATATTTCAAACGGATATATTTGCGCCTCACCCACCCAGTCATGTGTTTGCCCACCAAAATACACTCATGTAATCAATAATGAATCAATTCATCTCATACGATCAAACACATCTGGGATGCTTGTCAGCCCACTTCTGTGTTGTTATACTGGAAGCCCAATATTCCCAACTCATCACGATCAATCTGGGATGGAGGGATGTTGGGGGTGTATGAAACAATTTATATTTGCACACAACTACAAGTGCCACCTTAAGTCGTGCTTGCTTAATCAATATATACCACTAAAATAATAATTAATTACCTCAAGTGTCCGGAACATAAGTTCATGCAACTTCAAAATTCCCACAGTGCCAGGAGATTCTCACGTTTTTCACAAGTTCAGGCCCTAATTAAAACATTATTTTGCGCTTAAATAAAATTCATTGCAAATTGACTCACTTTTGTACAACCCGAAAAAGTGAATGAAAAAAATGCTGTACATTTACAGATGAGAGGAAAGTACAATTGAATGCAGTTATGCAAATGGGCAGTGCATGGTGAAATCGATATTCGGAGATAGAATATTCAATGGGAATATATAATAGAATCACCTGAGATGAACCCGTAATTTGCGAGTACCGAGAAGTAGAAATTCCTAATGTGCGCGTCATATGGTTGATGGGAAATCACTAAAAATTTGAATAAACCGCGCTGGGAGTGAAAATGGAAGCTTTAAGCTTATCTCCAGTTACCTGTAGAGCAATTTGTCGGTTAACCATTACTAGTGGTGGGAATACACTAGCTGAGGTTGATTCAGAATTAGTTTCTTGAGTCTATCGAAGATCATTGACGTAATAGAATTTGCCCTGTACATAGCAAATCTGACAATACATTTTGTTTAAAAAATCCCCAAAACTCCCATTCGGAAGCTTTGAAGAGTTTTTGTCTTATCAATTTTATTTTCAACAAAGCCTTTAATACATTTTACGAAAGCTTTTTAAGAAAGCTTTCTAAGAAAGGTTCCTGAAGCTTTATACATATGAAAGCTTTCTAAAAAAAAGCTTAAGAAAACTTTCTAAGAAGGGTTTCTAAAGCTTTCTATATGGAAAACTTCTATTTATATGAAAAGTTTCTAAGCTTTCTGTAAAAAACTACAAGAAAATATTCGAAAGCTCTCTAGGATTTTCAAAAGCTTAGTGAAACTTCAAAAGTTCTAAAAATTACTAGAAAGCTTTAAGCATTTTCCAGATTTTTTTTTCAAATGCTCGTAAATTTCTGTAGAGCTTTACAACAATTTTATAAAGCTTTCAGCTATAATCTAGCTTACATTTTTGAAAGCTTAGAAATTTTCTTAAAAGCTCATGAAATTTTTCATAAAGCCCTATAAAACTTCTAAGGCTCTGAACATACCAAAGCTCCAGCTCTTCCTTGGAAATTTTCAAAATTACTTGTATTGATGCATACCATCCACACGCTCGCAGATATAAACTTTTTAACTTCGGAGACCCCCCCTCACAATTACTCTGGAATCAGTACCTGGCCCTTGATTCGTTCCTAAAACTCATTTTTAATTTATTTTTATACTTAATTTGAGCTAATTTCCATTTATTTTGTATATAATAGCAACTTAACGGTTACTGATAGGTTAAAGAGTTAAAGGTTTCATAAGAGCGCACATTTCAAGGTTTTCGCATTGGTTGGCAAATGATTATCTGATTTGAAGTGTTATATGTTAAAATGAGGTGGAAAATGACGATTTTTATCTCTTCGTTTTTCACGCATCCTTGTGGCTCTTGATGGGCGCATAGAGAGAAACGCAGAAAATCAACACCACGAAAAAAAATAGTGTGGAGTCACCGTGAAAAATCCTACCCCCCATTCTGCACAAATATTATTTTATAACATTCCCAGTGGGCAAAATCGGTGCTGTGTCGGCAAAATTGTACTAATTTTCAGAGTCATACACAGACTACCAAACACATTCCCCAGCAGTTCCGGGTCATGAACTGAGATGGTTTTCGCATTGATGTTCGCGGCAAGCGGAGCTGTGTGGCGGAAATTATCGTTGAACTGATGTGCAAACTAACAGTATGTGATGATTCTATGATGGAACCAATTTTGGCTTGTTCATGGACATCGCACTCGCTCCCTCAATCCAATTTTGTCACCAATCGCTGCCACTCTCGGGGCAACTGCTCTTGGATCCCCGGGCCTCACAACCCCGTGTGAATGGGGATGGCTCCCGAAAACGATGGGGTGCGGTTGAAAATCCACACTAACATCCACACGAGAGATGCTCACCCCCCCCATCCACTCCGGACGCCCAAAATTGACGATGAATGCCTTGTGAATGGGTGGAAACCCATCTCACCGTGTATGGCTTTTAAATCATCATCATAAATAATTTTGCATGGGAAAATTTTCCACAGGGAGAGTCCCTGGTGCGAAATATTCAATTTGCTGGTTTTAATTCACAACACACACGACAGTGAAAAAGTATAATTGACTCACGTTTTTCTATACATTTCGCTCTCGCGAATGCAGCCAAAATATCAATTTGATAAATTCCTACCCATATCTAAATATACCTATGTATTTTTTTCAAACCTACATCACATCCCCCCATATTGATTTGCAATAAATGCAAATATTTATGCGTGGACCAGGAAAGGGTCTATTTGACGACTCATGTGAGTTTGTTTATTTTCAATTTTCCCACAAGCTCTGCCGCTTAAAAATGCTGCATAACGAGCGGTGGGTGCATTTTCTCGTTGGGGAGGAAGGGAATGCGCTTGGCTAGCATTAAGGGTCAATTTTCTAAATCCTCGAGATTCTCAGTGTCATAACTTTAGGTGGAGGTGAAATATTACTAGCACGTTGTTCTCAGTTCTATATTTTTGTACCTGACACCGTAATCCATTATGATGTGACATAATCTAACCCTAAATATACTATCTCTGGTCCACTTTCGGTGGTTCTCCCCCCAGCTTTTCACTCCAAATGTTCAGACTGTCCAAAAGAGAAGGTTTTTGTGAAAAAAAATCAATGTAATGAACTTTTAAATGAAAAAAGTACATATGGTTGAAGATATGTACAATTTATTTTGTCTTTAACCATATCCTGCTTTTGAGAAGGATCCAAAGTTATTAGGTTGATGGAGGAGCTAGGAGGAAGCTCACAAGTTTGGTACAGCTTCTAGTTTGGTACAACTCAATTTTTCATGTATTTTCTTGAACGGAGCTGGTCCGCTCTATTATATTATATCATGATAGTAGGCCTTAAGCTTTATATTCTCTGAAAAAATAGTAAGCCTCAGTTCAAGAACAGTAGGGGAGAGCGCCCCAGTTGGTACTGCTTCTAGTTTGGTACAACTCAATTTTTCATGCATTTTTCTTGAACGGAGGCTTACTATTTTTTCAGAGAACATAGAACTTAAGGCCTACTATAATGATATAATAGAGTGGACCAGCTCCGTTAAAGAGAAATACATGAAAAATTGTGTTGTACCAAACTAGAAGCTGTACCAAACTAAGGCGCCTCCCCCTACATGAAAAATTGAGTTGTACCAAACTAGAAGCTGTACCAAACTTGCGAGCTTTCCCCTATAGGTCCTAATCAAGAGCTTTGGAGAGATCTTCCAGCAGTGACTTAGATTTTTTAAGAGCTTTTGAATACTTTTGAAAAAAATTCCTAAACATTGAAAAATAAGCTTGATTAGCTGAAAGCTTTCCAAAATTCCTGTAAAACACTGATGCAGAAAGCTTTATTAGAAATCGTAAGAACGCTTTATTATTATAAAAAGCTGTTGAAAACTTTAGAAGCTTTCTTAGAACTTTCTTAGATAACTCTAGAAAGTTTTCTTAGAAAACTTTAGAAGGTCTTAGTGTAGAAAATAGAATTGATGGGATGAAAGCTCCAGAAAGCTCTTGAATCGGGGCATTTAAGAGCTTTTTTGGAAGTGCTAGAAGTGCTGCACGTCTTTTTGACCATAATATCTCCCCCTTGTTTAACCATAATGTGCCTTGTTAAATGCGTTATAAATACATTGAAAATTTGACTAAAAGCTCTCTTTCATGCTTTACATGATCTAACATAATCCTTTTTCTTAAATAATTCATCATTTAAGTGTTTTCCTTTGCATAACTTATATAATTTCGTGCGAAAAATCCACCTCGCAGAGTTATTTTCTGGTGTTTTAAAGCAAAGCTGTATTAAATGTTAGACTCTTCAATGCTTTAACGAGCTTCCCTTCCATATCAATAAGCTTTAAGACTTGTTCACCGTGTGGATCGTCTCTTGAGCACTATCACTGTTGGCCGTAGAGAAATTCTCTAGTGGCACAATATAGCGTTTTAAGTGTAAAATTCGATTAGCCAGAGCAGCTTCCGCGGAGACGAGTGGGGCATTTTGTGAGTGCCATGAGAGTTGAGTGTGAGCTTTCTGGTGTTAGTTTTAGCTATATGGAAAAGTTAGCTAAAGAAAAGCCAATAAGAGCTTTTGCACTTTCATCACGAAAGGCAAATATTTATAAATGTACCATCCACCTCATATATATCACTTTCCGATGTTCGGGTGAACTTTAATACTGAAATTAATGCGGAGAATGATGCTCCATTGGAGATTAACGTGGACTTTTGGTTGATAAGATATACACATGTCCAGAGTTTAGAAGTCAAATGAGGTTTTCCTTTTCGGATGCAGTCACTATGTACATTTATTCGATGAATTTGTGTGTTTTGAATTTGAATAGCAAGACTTTATCCCAATTAAATGGAAGTCATAGGGGAAGAGAGGAGCAAAAAAGTTTCGAATTTGTGTAATTAGAGTTGAGTTTGTAGATGGAGGAGGAGGGAAAATTGTGGTTCTCAAACGACTGATTCATGTCATAGTCAAAGTCCCACAATTATTTCTGTTTAAAGTCCTCACCGCATTGCATGCTATTGTACATAATGCTTCGTCTGAGGTTGGTCAATATAGCAATTTTGGGGAGAGTTGGGCCGGGGCGATGGCAAAACTTGAAAATTTCAATTAATTTTATGAAAATGTTTCGGAATGGAATCATTTCTCTGGACCAGAGAGAAACTTTCTAAGTTTCTCACACATTTCTCGGGCAACTGCTTCTCGCCTAGATTCCTCAACGAGATATTAATTGAAACACCCCATAACCCATAGGAATAATTAATCTCCTTGGACTGGGAATTTTGCCAAAAATGATAAAATGTGCCACTAACGAGGATTTATTAGGAAATACTCCAGGAGATGAGAACTTTCTACGAATTTAGCATTAATACAAATTTCATATGTTTTGGCCACTTATGAGCCTCAACATTCTGCAAAAGTTCCATTAGGAATTTCTCAAAAGGTTGAAAAACATCTAATAAAAGTTCATTAAAATTGATGAACAATCTATAAAATTTATTTGTGAGAATTTATAATTAGAACATTTTCTTCTTCTAAAATCTATTCTGTAAATCCCAATAATGGAAACATCAACAGGACTTCAAAGTCAATGAAATTTACGATTAATTGAGGCAGAAATGTCTTCATATATCCCCTGCTAAATATAGGAGTCTGACCCAAAAATCTGTTGATAAGCATACCTATAATATATGTATAAATAAATAACGCAATAACCATAAGAGTCACCAATCAATATCCCATACGGAAGTGAGGAAAAATTTCACCCATAGAGAATAATTTTCTGGTGAGAGTGAAAATCTGATTTTCTGTTGTGGCACCAACAAGGTGAAAATGAACAAGAGTGGCAGTCAAATGAAGTTAGCTTGTCATTTAATTTTCTGTTAAATTATTCATAGACAAATTATTTGTGTGTTCTCGTCTGTGTCCTGGGTCGACCGAGTACTCCACTGTGTAATGAATTGAATCAAATGCAAATAAAACAGCCCCAACTTTTCTTCCCATCCAGACACTTTTTGTCGTGACGCTCAACAATGGATGGGGGGTGGGTATGAATTGAAAATGATATGTAAATGCAACGAAAATTTCCTCAAGTGCTAACAAATCTGTCTTTCACCGTCTGGGTTTGTATTTCTGCATTGCGCGAAGCGAAGGTCGCCGTTTGGTCGCCATGACTTAAATAATCCACCCCCCATTTGCCTTGGTCATGCCAAATTAAATCTGTGTGGATGGGTTGAAAGTGACAGATGAGCATTGAGCGATGATCAGATGCGGAAAGTAGAGCCTTAATTAAGTTGTTCGTCCCAGTTGTCAGCCACATGAATAATTATCTTGTCGAAACATTGATATCAGATGATCCATTTTGACTGGGTTGATTTCATATTTATATATTGGACTTGGGTCGATGGTGTCTGTCGAAAATTTTCGCCAAAGGATACACTAAGGGATGGTCTTCTAATAACACCAAGTCAAACAAACAATGGATTAGGAAGTGCCTGGAAAAACTAGGGCATTTTGAGGGAATTTTGATGAAAGTCAGAAATTAGTTTCTGCAAAAATTCAAAACGAATTTAATTATAATTTCCAAGAAAGCTATGTTATTTCTCAGAGCAATTCATCGATATCCATCCTTAAAAAATAAGGAAACTCTTTTAGGATAAGAGGATTTTGATTTCTCATATCGATGTTTGATAAGATAAACCAGATAAACTACACTTTACAAGGGGGTGATATTAGGCTCAAAAAGACGTATACCACTTCCAACACTTCTACTTTTTGTTGAAAAGCTCTTCAAAGCTCAAATTCTGATGCTTTCACGAGATTTCATCCTATCAATTTTATTTTCTGTTCTTCTAAACAAAGCTTTCTATTATATATGAAGTTTTTAAGAGCTTTCTAAGCAAAATTGTCACTAGAAAGCTTTCCAGAAGCTATCCAGAAAGCTTTTCTAAAGCTTTTCAGACAGCTTTCCTAAAGCTTTTCAGAAAGCTTTTTTAAAGCTTTTTTAAAGCTTTTCACAAAGCTTTTCTAAAGCTTTCTAAGAATACTTTATAAAAAAAACTGAAAAAAAGCACTATAAAGCTTTCTAAGAAAAATGTCACTAGAAAGTTTTCAGAAACCTTTATAAGAAAAGATTTCCAAGAAAGAAAGTTTTCTAAGAAGAAAGCTAAAAAACTTTCTAAGAAAGGTTTCTAAAGCTTTAGAAAATTTTTAAACTTTAGAAAGCTTTCAAGTTATCATACTTAGGAATTTCCTTTAAAGCTCCTGAAGTATTTCAAAAGCTCTTCAAAAAAAGATTGTTTCAATTGGAAGCTTTCATAATTTATTGACTTCCAAATGCTCTCGCGCACTTCTATTCAAATGTACACCACTTCAATCCATAATATCTCCCCCTTGATATCTTGAAGTTATTTTAGTGATGTATATTTTTATCTTCACTGATATCCACCCCTTTGGGATTCGTCCAAGTTTATGGAAAGTGATGAGAAAATTTCATGAAGCACCTTCAAGGTATGGGTGTGAGTATGGGAAAGCAACATGAAGACCAGTGTATAGATAAAATCAAACTAATTTACTAAATTTACTAAATGAACGCTTTACTGAATGGATGAGGGACGTTCAGGTGGGGCGTATGTGCCATGAAATTCAGGTAACCATCATGTCATGCTACCCAGGCATCTAATGTATAATGTTTTGAGTAATCCAGCTACAAATCTGTCCCAAGTTGAGATTATATCGCTCTCTGTCTCTCACCATCTTCCATCCGTTCATACATATTGGGGCTTTCTGGTTCAATAGTACGAGGCGGCTTTACCGCCTGTTTCCGTTGATGTAAAATCCATGAACATTGATACACCACCTACTTTTCTGCTGATAGTTTAGATTACTTCCACGTGAAGGGGATGACTCTGTGGTATATACAGCATCTGAATAAATCTAGACCTTCTCCTTGGTTTTATTTCTTTCGAATGTTTCCACATCACTCTGACTTGTCGTTTTACTCAGTTTGCCTTATTCATTGAGAACACGAAATATACAATGACATAAAAATGTCGAGAAGTTTTTTAGTATTGTCTGTTCATTGGGATATGTTGTGGAGCTTTAAGGAAACACTAACTATATATAATACATAATATAGCTGAAAGTGAAAATTCATCTTAAACATCCGAAATTTCCCTCCTTGAACTCCATTAACAAATTTATTCGCAATTAAATGAAAACAATAAATTAATAATTTTCCACTTTCCGTGGAAGTTTAGAAATGAAGAAAGTTTTCCCCATAAAATTTTTCATCATTAGAATTTCATGAGGCGAGAAAGAAAGTTTGCCAGAAATTATGTGCTCAAGAACAGCTGCATTTAATTCAATAGTCATCCATCAATTGGCTTTGTGTTTACAATTTGTGGCAAAACAGCCCTTGAACCATTTTTGGTACTGGCTGGCGAAAGTTGCTCTCCTAAACACAGAGCATGTGTTCCATTGTAATTCCCAAAGCTTTCGGAATACTCAATAAGAGGTTATTTGAAATTCAAAGTCTTACTCCTTTAACCGAAACGAAAGCTTATTGTTACAAATTTCCTTATAACCCCCATTCCATTTTACATTCAGCGAAAATCCCACACTTTTAACACATTTTCCTCCTTTTCTTCTAAAGCAAGATACTTTCAACTCGTGTTGAAGATAGTCTTTTCCTTGTTCTTTGGCGCTTTCCACCTTTTGGGAATTTCCACTACACTCTCTCTCGCTCTAGAACAAACATACTTAGCGAGAGAGAATATCAATGAATTTTTCCTTCTTTAATATTTTATCACCAGCACAGTGTCGGTGTTATCTTTCCTGATATTTTTGAAGTTTGCTCATAGGAGAGATATCCATGAGTGCTTTCATGATTTCCTGAACAAGACGCGCGCCCCCCGCGCGAAAGATATTCCGTTTTTAGCAACTTATCGCATTACACGGGATTTTAAGTGTGGGCCCAAGAGGCCTCGAGGGAGTCTTTAAGGAGGCACGAAGAGGACTCCTCATTTTTGATTAAAAGTCACCCAAGAGTATGTGACAAAGTGTTTCCGGTCCGACTGGGGATTTGAATACAAAATTGCGTTAAATTTCACTGGGAGAACGCCTCAATTTAGAGGTTGAGAAGGTTAAATGACACTGTCTGTATTCTCCACTTTCCAATTTTATCAAGGAAACACGAGAGGAAGAACATTGCGTGGAAACAATGCTATGTAGGGAAGGCCTTTAGACCACATTAGACATGTAAAATATGTTTTAGGAATTTATTTTTTTAAAAAAAAGAAAATAAAAGCAAAAAATTGTCTGAATTTAATTGAAAAACTGTGTTTTTCAATGTTTATCATAAAATTTAATTAACTTTTTAATTAAAATGTATTTTATCAAAAAATGTGATTGCCAAGTTTAGACTTGGCGGAGTGCCCCGACACGTTGCGTTTAGGGGAGAGGGAAGTGGGATGATAAAGTCTGTTGCTTTCTTGTTGAATGTGTTTGATGAAATTCTTTTAAAAAAAATGTAATGAGTAACCCACTTGATCGGTTTGAGGCGAGTAAAAACTTTGAAAAGACAGTTCGAAACTTTTCACCTTGAAAAAGTGGTCTAAGTGTTGGAAAGTCAAAGACTTTTCAAATGAATACATATGATGGGGTTCGGACTCAAGAACGAATTCCGGTTTAAACCTGGTTTAAAACCAGTTTAAATTTAAACCGGATGAAACCGGTTTAGAATTGCAGGAAATTCAAAGACCTTTCAAATGAATGTGGGCATGGTAGGGTTGAGAATCAATAACGAATTCCGGATTAAAACTTGTTTATAAACCCGGATTAAGTTTGAGAACCCACATGATGGGTTTGGGACAAGTAAAACCCTTGAAAAGAGAATTTCAAACCTTTGACCTTGAAAAACCCTTAGACGGACTGGTTCAAGGTCATTAACATGTATGGGCGAAAGATGCGTTTAGTGAATCTACAAAGCATGTATGAAAATGATAAAAATCGCAGGACTGGTTTTCGAGATATACCAAAAAAACATGTTTATAGGGGATAGGGGGGCTTTTAGAAAAATGAAGGGCCTGATCCTGATCCCAGGCTCGACTTTAGGGGGGGGGGTCCCTCGAAGACCCGAAGTCACTCACTGCAACCGTTTGGCCTCCAGAACAATAACAGACGAAGAAACGGAGAAACACATTAGGATTGCAGTATTGCCATTTTTGTGTCGAGGCAATAAAAAGAATACTATAAGACAATAGTCTTGAGAATACTATAAGACAATCCGGAAACAAAATACGTCTCATTTAAACTTAACTACCAGCCCCTTTGCTATATATGGAAATGGAAGCCATTGAAGAAAAGGCTCGAAGAGGAAAATCGTGTGTGTAAATTCAGAAGTTTGAATTGATTTTAATTAACAACATACAAAATGTACACTCTTGCTATTTAATTGTATGTGAATGAAACAAAACATATTTATTTATCACTAATTGTATAATAAATTACATTTTATTAACAAGGTTCATGATGGGAGAATCATACCCATTAGCAAAAGGGACGTCTTAAGGGGCTTATGCGCCTCCTTGCTAAAATGTAAATATTTACACACATTATATTGACTGAAAAGTTTTATTTTGAGGATTTCAGCGATTATAGGGAGCTCTACTTGGGATCTTTTGTGGCTTGAGGGCGCACACAATGCGAATGGAGGAGAAATGGCAAAAAATTTATTTACTCAAGCTTTTTATTGCAATTAATAGGTTGTATATTTGAATATATTGAAATAAGAAATGAGAGCTTTGCCGGAGGAGCTTGCAATTTGTGCCTAAATAAGCACAAAGTAACAAGTCACAGAAATCCTAGGATTTAATGGTGGAAAATCTCACCGAATATATTCTCACTTGAGCTTAATCTTCTTTTAATTGAGCTTTAACTTTCGTGCGCTTTGTGTTCTCATGCTCAAATTCGTTCTTTCGTATAAGCAATTAATTTTTATAATTCCTTTTTTTAATGGAGGTGAGAAATTTTAAACACTATAAAAAAAGTTAGAAATTCTTTTTATTCTTTTCATGTTTTTTTTTCATAGTATTAACTGTTGTGGATAGTAAAAAAGAATCCCACAACATGTAATAAATACTTTATTGAAAAAGTTGGGATATTACAACAACAAAAAAATCCGAAAAAAGAGAAAAGTTACATATTCTGGAACATTATTATAAAACTTTTTTCTTCATTTTCAATTTTACCAACAAACTACAAGTGCATTCTACACATTGCAATTGCCAGTGAAATAGGACAATTTTTCCTTCTATCACATCCACCTCATACTTTACCCACTCTAGGCATCAGTTAAAGTTTCTTTTCTCCCATGAAATTGTTCTGGGAAAAATGCTGTTCAACTCATTCACAACCAAAATTGACAATTGTACAACTTTTAATGATCCAGAAAGGCTTAGGTCTTTAAATCAATTTTTTTCCTTGATGAAAATAAAAATTCTTGATGGTCACGATTGATGGATTTACTGCGTGTCGTCTCAGAATCATTCACGCAGAAGAGAACTTATAATACCACACAATGCGTGTCTCATCACAGGCTGAGACGAGACCAATGAGGTTCAAATGAGAAAGCTTGAAAAAAGACGCTTGAAAACTCCGTCACGTATTGGTGATCATCTGTTATATTGTTGTGAATTAGTCACCATCGCTATCATTCCCTCAGCAGCTGTATAAACACATTTCCTTCTGCATTTCTCTCACAAGAGGATCCCCCCCGCCCAATGAGATCCTTCCGGGATTTATTCACAATCAAAGATAAATTACCACATTACTTTGCAATTTGGACGACTCACGCTTCGTCCAAAGAGAAATTTATGAAGGCTTCTTATGCCACTTTCCTCAGAATAAATTGCCTCTTTGATCTCCCACTGAAAGGATATACAATTTCTATGATATCGATTAATTTTCAAGCACGTCTTATACAGGGTGGAGAATGTGAATGACATATAAAAATATTTGTAAATTTTTAGGTTTTTTTTTTTCTTCAAAACATGAAAGAAATCATGAAAGAAATTTCATTATTAACCTTGAAAAGCGCAATAATTGAACTATTAACTGAAAGAATCAACAAACAGAATAAGAAAGCTTTAAAGAGCTTTGAAAGAAAGTTTAAATAAAAGCTTTAAAATGAAGTTTAATAGCTCTGAACGAAAGCTTTAAAGAACTTTGAAGGGTAGATTTAAAGTGTTTGAAAAGAAGCTTTAAAGGGCTTTGAAATGAATATTAGGAGCTTTGAAAGAAAGCTTAAAGTAGCATTGAAAAGAAGCTTAAAAGAGCTTTGAAATGAATATTAAGAGCTTTGAAAAAAACCTTTAGACAGTTTAGAAATAAAACCTAAAAGACCTTTGAAAAGAAACTGAAAAGAGCTTTCAAAGTAAGCAAATGTTTTGGAGGGAAGCTTTTAAAGAGCTTTCATTTCAAATATCTGGAATTCGACATGTTCAAGAAGTTCTAAATCATTTGGTTAAAGCTAACTTGTTGGTGACTTAAAAGCTTTCAAAATATTCGAAAAGCTCTTAAAATCTTCTGAAAGCTCATCGGCCTAAAAAGTAACTTAATTCGTCCAGCACTTCCAAAGACATTCGCGAACTTCCATTTAAGAGTACACCACTTCTGACAATAATCCCCCTTGAAAATTCCTTTTCCATAATTTTCATAATAATTTTAGTGAACGTGAATATTTTATTAATTCTGACAATAAATATACATATAACACTTAACTATTTACAATTTCAACTTGGCATATTTTACATGATTTTTGCCAAAAAGCCATTTATAATATTTTTCCATAAATTATTGGCGTGTTGAGCTTTTGTTTTTGTTCAGTTCACTCACAACAATCTGTAAAGCTTTTCCCGCAGAAGCGCCAGCAATATTAATTTTCATCTCACTTTCCGTGACTCGTGCGCGCCGCCACCCCGTCGAAAATATCTGTTCCGATGAAAATGTGAACCTTCACAAGAATTCCCAAACAACCAAAATAATGCTAAGTGCAAACAACCTGACCAATGGCGTATTGATTCAGTAAAGCACATAATTGAATTCGTGATTCAATTTGAACATGGCGTTTACTTGCAACATTTGCAGAATATGAAATTAAATGGATGATGAAGAGTAAATCCGCAAAAGTATTTTGCAATTGAAACTCCATGACTCACCTTAATGGTGTGTTATCATGAAAATAGTTTCAACAACTCTGGCACATTTGGGGGCTTGAAAGCTCAATCGCCTAATGACACACTCCCAGCAAGTTTATTTTCTCACTGTGTGAATATAAATATCCACATGTAATTCTTTGGAGTTAAAAATTGTGGTGTTATTTTTGCTGAAATATTACGGGAAATATTTCATTTTGATGAGAGTTTTGTAAAATTCCGCATAAAATTGATTTTGCAACTCTCACGTCATCTTCTTGGCTAAAGTTTGAAATTCAAATATTTCACCGACAATGCATTTCATATCAAATTCCCTCGTGATTTATTGAAGAGAATATTTGAAATATTTCATATGCCAGGCACTTTCAGTTAGAAATTCTAATTTATTAAATTCTAATTTAAGACAAACTCATTTACCAACTCTATAATAGAGAATTTGTAGGATTTTCAGGGCGACTCAAGAGTCAAGACTCAGTTTAAACTGCAATTAAATTCCTTGCACATTTGCGGAAATCCACTGAAAAGTCATCAATGCGTATTGAAGCGCCAAAAGTTCAATATAGCCGCACTTTGTTCTAAAGAATTAGGCAAATGAGCTCTGGATGGAAGTAATCAATATACAACTGACCATCGCGCTGAAAACAGCTTTATTGCTTGCAATCAGAATTCAATCACTTGTACTGATCAAGTGAATGGAAAATAGATAACATTTGATGTGGATTATTTGTTGAGTAAAATGTATACGAGTAGTTTATTGATTAACGCATCACAGCGAAATATCCGTCCCTATATTGTTCAATTTATATTCTAATTAGACCAATAAATTCACCTCACAAATTCAGTGTGGCAAACAAAATACAATGGTTGATATACTAGCATTTCATCTAAATTTTCCTAGTTCGCATATTTGTTTTTCCGCGCTTTTGCGGCTGCCGCACTCGGGGAAAGATTATAGAGCGCACGTGTATGCGTTGAAGAGTTATCTCTGGATGAGGAACGTGATGAGAATAAATTGCCTACGAGATGCGTGCTCCACTCCAAATCTTAGAACGATGTCATTTTCATGAAATTTCTGTCCGGCACATCTTTATTTATGATTAATTTTCCACCCTCACAGCGCAATGACTTTTGGTTGGGGGCAAAAGCTACATATAACAAAATTATATATATATTATAATACTAATACTAAATTAATACTAAAGACAAGGGGGAAATATAATGGTCAGAAAGACGTACACTACTTCCTACACTTCCATATATTGTTGAAAAGATCCCCAAAGCTCCAATTCGAAAGATTTTAAGAGCTTTCATCATATCAATTTTATTTTATATACAGTCTTCTAAAGCTTCTTACGAAAGCTTTTTAAAAAAGCTTTCCAAGAAAGTTTTTCAAAGAAAGTTTTTTTTATGAAAGGTTACTAAAGCTTTCTAGAAAGGTTTCTAGAGCTTTCAAACAGAACTAATTAAAAAAGCTTTTTAGGAGAGCTTTCAAAAAAAACTTTCTAAGGAAGGTTTATATAGCTTTCTATGAAAGGATTTTGAAACTTTGTATGAAAAGTATTTCAAGCTTTCAATGAAAGCTTGAAAAACCTTTCTGTGAAAGCTTCAAGAAATCTGCAAAAGCTTTCTAGAATTTTCGAAAGCTTGGCGAGAACTTCAAAAGTTCTTAAAATTATCCGAAAGCTTTACAAATTTTCCGGATTTTTCAAATGCTTGTAAATTTCTGAAGAGCTTTGCATCAATTTTAGAAAGCTTTTAACTTTAATCTAGGTTACATTTTTCAAAGTTTAGGAATTTCCTTAAGAGCTCCTGAAAGTTTCCAAAAAGCTTTAAAAAAAACTTTGAAGGCTCTGGAAGGACTTCCCGAATCCCGAGTTCTTCCTTCGAAGCTTTTTGTCAAACTTCTCAAAGCTCACATGCACTTCCATTCAAATGTACAACACTTCTAACCATAATATCTCCCCCTCAACTAAAGAGGAAGATCTTTTTTGCGCCTTTTCAAGCTCAAAAATATAACTGAAAGCTTTGAGAATATTTTTAAGATTTCATAATCTGTTTTAGAAGTTGAAGAAAAAATAAATAATAAGAATATTCTTAGATTTTTCAAAAATTTGTGAAATATTTTGTGTGGAAGCCTAATGTCAAAAGACAGCAAAAGACTTAGAGATTTACTAATTTTTTCAAGAGTTTTAGTTCGTCAAGACTTTCTTTAAAATTTTTTAACATTTCTTTGTCAAATTTTGAACGCTTTTTCTAGCTTCTAGAGAGTTTTTTTTTAATTTTTCAATCAAAGTTCTTAATCAAAGCTTTGATTCCATAAGCGGATGATAACAAACAAAGTACTTGAAGACCAGATTGCTATACAGCTTTAAAGTAACTTTCACTTCTGATACGCAAAAGCTCAAAGTGGATTAATAATACAGTCTGGCTCACCTAAATCCCAAGGCAAAACCACTTAGTTCATCTCTGAATTTGTGCTCTGGCAAAATATTGTGGTAAGAGCGGAAAGTGTGGTTTTCTGCTTGTGCACCTCTTCGACAAGTGGCAAAAGAAGGGCAAGAAAAAGAGATCTCTCCCCGAGAAGGTTGAAAATATGGGGGTGTGTGTGATATTTATTTTGAGTCTTGGGGATGAAAGTCGAGGGTATACCCAGTAGTTGTTTCACATATATTTTCATCCCATTAACAAGGACTTATTTTAAAGTGCCTCCCATTTAATATTACATGAAGTATCATCTAAGTCTCTGGGTTGTAAGTTCTTTCGAGGGGTGGCAAAGAATCCCTCTTTCAATCTCCTTAGGCAACAAAGTGTTTTAGAATGAGCGTAAGGGTGTGTGTGTGTCTTTTCTTTTCACCGAGGGATGAGATGAAAATTGATGCTTCCTCTGTACCTTTATCACTTTTACTTTTGCCACCACATTCCATTGGAAACATGGGTCCTCCTGAGCGCTCACCTCCTCACCACGGAACCACGCATTAGAGATTGTTGCTCCCATGAGTTGTTCTCTCGAGGTGTGCGCCATGCAAATGTATATGAGGAATAACACGGGGGAAAAGGAAAATACTCCACATAGGCCACCCCTCAGCTGCTGTGGCTTTCGGTGGGGGGAGGGGGGCACAAGGAGGTGTTGAGGAAGACACCGTCGAGGGTGAGAGTCTCTCAACAAACCACTTTACCATTAGCGCTATACCAAAAACTCATGTACCATTTTAACTGTTATTAGTGAACCAGCTGCTGGCTTCACATTCATAAAGCTCCATGCGGTTAAATGTGTTCTATTCCCCTCGCAGTGTTGCTCCTCTTTCGCGCCAAACACGGCTGAAAATTGGATGAATTACCATCCCCCCGTCCAAGAGCTCACCATCAATGTGCCACGAGATAATAGGGAAGATTGCGATTATGACTTGGCGATAGATTTATTTTCCTTCTGCAGGAGTTACAATTGCCAGAGATATTATTAAAATTGAGTTAAAGTCCATTTTAGCACACTTACATTCCTAATCTCTCATTTTACCATCCAAATTGCTTTGGGATTATCAAAATCTTTATGATCCATTTAGTAGAAACATTTTGAAATTTGCCCATTTATCTATTTTAACCAAAAGTCATTTTGCAAATGAATCCTACGGGAATTATATTTTAGCAATAAAAAAATACATAAACTCGCTGGAATAATCAGGACATCCCCAATATGAAAAAATAACAAACATTCACTTACCGTATTGAATTATATATAATTATATTTCAATAATGGCTAATTTGAAAAATATTTACAATACAGTTTTACAAAGGATATTTATATCGCTCTCATTCAACTTATCAAATTACTAATTAATGAAATCAATAGATTGTAATTTCCGTGACCAATAATGCTCATGTATTTTAACTAAACATGATTAACAATTAGAAATTAATTGAACTGAACATTTTAGTAATTAAATTAAATGTTTTTTCGACCCACTTTGAACAGGGGGCATTCAACCTTTGAGGGAAAAATCCGAAAAGTGCAATTGAGATGTTTCATCGATTGCAATTAAGAAGGAACTTTCACACAAATTGAATTTCAGAATCTCCCACTCGCTGTGCGAGAGTTTTTCACGAAAATGAAAATGTATTTGTTTCCTAATAAATTTCCTCTTCACGTGCATTCACAATGCAATATTCACTGCATTCTCTCACCTCCTGGATGAAGGTGAATAAATTGCAGGTGAATTAGAGAGTGTCACAGACAAGAGAACATAGCTATACGTTTTACAATAAATACTTGATGGTATTTGCAGACTGTCTATAATAAATAATCATGAGGTTTATCTCCGAATGCAATAAAGTGAATTTGACTGCCTTTTGGCCCCCAAAATCTCCCCAAAATATGCCAGAGATTTCGTCAAGTTTCAAATTATGTGAACAAGTTAACTGTTTTGCCATATTTTAACCGCGAAATTCCGCATGTTTTGCAAAATTCAGAGCAAGAAAATTCACAAGGGGCTTCTAAGTAAATAAATTTTAATACAATTTGTCAATTCAACAAGAGTCAGATAACAGTTGTCTCTATTTTGTTGTTTACTAATTAGTACATGAATTAGTTGAAATTTGCCTAATTTCGGGCAAAAATTATTCCGATTTGCCTATTTTTAGGAGAAATTCGTTAAAATTCATCAACATTCAGGCAAAATTAGTACAATTTGCTAGATTTTAGGTAATATTTTGACTCTTTTTGCCGAATTACTGCTGATTTACGAAGTTTTTCAAAAAAAATTAGTCATAATTTCCACTAATTACGCAACTTATCAACCCCTTAAAGAAATATTCCACGAAATTTTCAGTTATAATTAGTCATGCAGAGAAATTTGAATGTGGAATTTTGTGGGATGTTTCTCATTGCCAGAATCTCTCTCATGATTTCTTTCCACTATTACAGCAATTCTTTTGCATTTCTCCTGCTCCAAATCTCATCGTGTGCAATAAATAAGCAATATTAAAAGTCTGTCTCACTCCCCAGTGTAAAATTTCCATGCTGAGCATTTGTCATAAATCTCATCCTCATATTGTACCCATGGAATCCCTGAGAAACACAAATTGTGGCACTTTTCGGTGCTCTCGTGGAAATATTTCACTGTTTTCGCATACTTTTATGAGAGTCCTTCTGGGATGCCTGCACATGTCCTTATTATGGAGATATCATGTTTTTGCTATATGGAATGCAACAAACACGAAACTATTTCACTAAATAATTGTGTTGCCTTACGTGCTCAACTAACGTGGGATGGGTGTGATTGTGACTTTATGCGATGGATGTGTAAATTAATTTCATTTGACAAAAATTCTCTCTCTCTTTTGCTCTCTTTCCAGCTACGATGTCCGTGGGAGGCCTTTGACCAAAGCTCTCTACTGGTCAGATACAAATTCCTTCGGACCTCGAGCATACTTTGTCACAGTCTCCAATCCAGCCGGCCTCAGTGTGGATAATGTCCAACTCGATGACGAAGGGGTAAGTCTTTAATATATTTTTAAAAGGAAGAGGGAAATGTTTATCCTGTCAAGGGAGAGATATTATGGTCAGAAGAGATGTAAATTTGACTGAAAGTGCGTGTGAGCTTTGATAAGTGCTAAAAGAAGTCAAGAAAGAGCTGGAGATTTGGATGTTTTTCCAGAGCTTTAGAAGTTTCCTAAGACTTTTAGAAAACAAGAAAACTTTCAGGAGCTTTTAAAGAAATTCCTAAACTTTGAAAAATAAACTAAATTAGCTAAAAACAATATGTAACATTGAGAAATTTACCATCATTTAGAAAAATCAGGAAAATTTGTAAAGCTTTAGGATACAGTTTAGAACTTTTAAAGCTCTTGCTAAGCTTTTGAAAATTCTAGAGAACTTTTGCAGAATTTCTTGAAACTTTCATAGAATAGAAAGCTTCTATTTTTTTGGAAGTTTTAGAAAGCTTTATTTGGGAAACAACAAGCTTTCATATAAAGCTCTAAAAAGCTTTCTTAGAAAACTCTTGGAAAAGTGACTTAGATTTTTGAAGAGCTTTTCAATACATTCAGGAGCTTTTAAGGAAATTTCTAAACTTTGAAAAATAAGCTATAGATTAACTGAGAGCCATATGAAAATGAGAAATTTATGAGCATTTAAAAAA
>CAKKOB020000035.1:58701-76840 GCA_918844115.2 Phlebotomus perniciosus
CTCTTGGAAAAGTGACTTAGATTTTTGAAGAGCTTTTCAATACATTCAGGAGCTTTTAAGGAAATTTCTAAACTTTGAAAAATAAGCTATAGATTAACTGAGAGCCATATGAAAATGAGAAATTTATGAGCATTTAAAAAAATCTGGAAAATTTGTGAAGCTTTCGGATACTTTGTAGAACTTTTAAAGTTTTTGATGAGCTTTTGAAAATTCTAGAGAGCTTTTGCAGTTTTTCTTGAAGCTTTCATAGAAAAGAAGGCTTTGAAAAATCTTTTTTAAAAATCCGTCTTAGAAAGCTCAAGAAACTTTTTTTAAAAGCTTTAGAAACTTTTTTATAAAGCTTTTTTTTGGAAAACGACAAACTTTCATAGATAGCTTTAGACTTTAGAAGGCTTTCTATAGAAAATAAAATTATTAGAATGAAAGATTTTCAAAGCTTTCGAATTTGAGCTTTGGGGTTCTTTTCAACAAAATGTGGAAGTGCTGGAAGTGATGTTCGTCTTTCTGACCATAGTATCTCCCCCTTGGATCCTATTATTGACTATTTATTTGCATCTCTTCAGGTTTATCGATGTCGAGTGGACTTTCAAAATTCACCCACTAGAAATCATCGAATAAATCTCACTGTAATTGGTAAGTTCTCTGAATTTTTAAAACTTTATACCATCTGTTCATTTATTCTACTTATGGATAAAAAAAAATGCTGTGGTTCTTCAAAAATCACAGCTTATGCTGTCGAATGAAAATAAAAAATTGATCAAATTGATCCGAAACTTATATGGGGAGTTACTTAACATCCCTAAATTAATCAAAAAAAAAAATACCGGACTGCCGGTTGATCGTCCATAGTTCAACGACTTCGAGAGAATTTTAAAATGATATATTGTTATAAATTCACAGTTACCTATAAAAGTATCACAGCTCCCATAAGTTTGCCTAGCAAGGGAGTTATCACACGTTTTTTTTTTCAACATTTCATTGTCAAAAAGTTCGTACGACAAAAAAATTGAACAGCTCATAAAATAGTAGATGGTTATTAATTAACATTGCATAAAATAATAACACATTTGCAAGAGAGAACCCAGATAAAAAAATTCTGGGCGTGAAATGGGGTGGCATGCAAAATGCATGCCATTTGGACATGGGTAGAGAGGATATTGCAAAATTTTTAATTGATTAATTTTCACATAATCCCCTCGCATCTCTGTAGGAAAATGTCAGTGCGGAAGCATGAAAAAATAGAGCATTCGAAAATGTGTGCAAAAAGCAGATAAATTTTGAATAATGGCTGATTATGAGGGAATTATGGGTGATCGCGATCGATGAGCTTAAAGCTTCATCCTTGGGGGATGGCTTTTGAGTTGTCATATGATTTACTGCCCCACATAATTCCATATTATTTTATGTAACATCGCCAAGGAGGTATTTGCTATCTGTGCAACCATAAATAAGTCACATGCACAATCTCAAATTAAATTTGTTAATTAGTATTAAATCAATGTCGAATGTGGGCATATCTGCACGATGGTGCGTTACTTTGTGGGTGGCTATGGGGTGGTGAAATGGAGGATTTATTGGTGTCGAAATTGAGTTAATGCCTGTAGGGGGTGGCAGGAGGGAGACCTTGCCAAGGAGACACTCTGTCCAAATCCCGTTGCCCTGTCAAATACCATTCAACCATTTCGACAAGTTGTGACTAATTCAATTATCTTTTCATACTAAATCACCCAACACACGTCTTGAACAGCTCAAGAGAGTTCAACTCAATTTACCCTCACTTTTGCCATCTCGTTTTGATGGAACTCTCCCGCGCCAACAATCGCGTGGTGGGAATTTTAATTCACTTTTTAGTGACTTTTTAGCTCCTATATACAGAAACAATTCTGCGGCAAGAATTTCATGCAATATTTTCTGTCATGAGAATGAAATATAATTGAAAGTGATCTTATACAAGACTAATATTCTATTAAAGATACCAAAAAATGGACAAATTACAATTTTAAAGAGCTCGAAATGCTTCCATTAGATGACATTGCCTCACGTTTATACGCTACAGAAAATCGTTTTTTTTTTAATTGATCAAATTAAGATCCATTCAGATACAATCCAGATTCCCCTCTGTTCCCAATATGGCCGGTGACTGTTCTAAACTTATCGAGAACAGTCGTTCGCAGCGTCATTCTGTGAAATGTTCGTTTTATTGTTAATTTTTTATTATTTGAAAACGCTAGATCGCATTTAATTGCATAAAAATGCATTTTAAATTGTTAAAAATATTTTAACATGTTATAATTTCGGTAAAATGCATTTTAAGTCGGTTAAAAGCGTTAGAAGGCGTTTAATCGTGTTTAAACACATTTTATTGCATTTAATTGCGTTAAAACGCATTTTAAACCGTTAAAAAGCGTTTAAAGGTAGTTTAATTGCTTTAAAATGCATTTTAAGCCGGTTAAAAAGCGTTTTAACGACACTCATTGTGTTAAAACGCATTTTAAGCCGGTTAAAGGCGTCAGATGGCGTGCAGTCGCGTTTAAACGTATTTTAAACCGTTAAAAAACGTTTTAACGTAGTTTAAATGCGTTAAAACACATTTTAAACCGTTCAAAAGCGTTTTAACGGAATTTAATTGACATTTAATTCTGATCGGACTAAATTTTTGCTACATATACGAGTTGGACTAAAATTTGATCCTAGAACACTTTTGTTAAAAGAATTGTTAAAAGAAAATCTAAACATAAATAATTTCCAAAGGTTTTTTGAAAAATTCTTCCACATCTTTTCATGTGAAATCTAATATTCTGTAACATGAAAAATTCTCTTGAATTTTACTTGCATACATGAGATGTGAAAGCTCACAAGCTTATGTCAACGTCATCTCATCAAAAGCCAGGATGAACCTGAAAATGAGATAAGAAGCTCACGAATTTGCCCCAAATTCTCCATGATTGATCAGTGACGGGGAAAAGTAGTAAATTTGGATTACAGTCAAGGTTGGAGAAATGTTGTTAAGGAGATGCAGAAGAATTCCCCAGCATGAAAATAGCAAAAGGATGTCTCATCTAATAATTCTCAACACTATTCAAGTATCTCCTCAAGACCTGTATGGGTGAAAGCTCTGTCGTTGGGAGCTTTTGTGAATCATTGAAGCGAAAGTAGTGTTATATTTGGAGATTTTCTTTTCAACAATTTTCTTGGCGTCAAATAAAAAAAATATAAGGGGATAAGAAGAATAAATGGAGAAACGCTTTATATGACTGCGTGGTGAATTTCTCTGAGTAAAATGATAAATAATTTCACTTGAGGAGAGTCCTATTTATGCAGATAAAGTGAGAAAAGCTGAGTAGATGGAGAACCTCTTCATCGCACCCCCCACCCTCCCATTTTCTATCTAAAAAATATTTACACATTTCATACCCCTAACCCGAAATGAAAGGGAGAATCGTAAAATATTATGGGATTGTGCACAATGTTGAGAATTGAATGCGTTTGTTGAATGATATACAAAGTTTGTGTATTTTTTTGCCCTTCCATCCTCTTCTCTCTCCTCGTGCATGAATAAAAAGGCACATTCAGTGAAATTGTTTTGCAAATTAAATGAAAACTTTTTCAATGGAAGCCAAGTTTTGGTCTCTGTTTTTTTGGCTGCTTCTCACTTTTGCTTACTTTCTCCCATCACTCTGTGTGAGGCCTAATATGCAGTGTTTCTCCTGAAGGTTTGTTGTTTTTTTTCGCGCACAGATTTTCAAGGGATGAATGCCAAAAAAAGAGAAAAAAGCTCCAAAATTGAGATGAAATACAATTGTTGTCTTCCATCAGTGAAAATTCCTTAACTTGTGTTGCTCCTTTTCTCTCGATGACGACGGAAATTATGTTGTGCTTCCATAACATGTCTTTTAGACATTTCCAGACAACCCAGCCACACTCCCATGAGATTGGAAGCCCTGCCAGTACAATGTATCGATCCTCCAACAGAGAGATAAAATTAGAATTCTATTTGACGTCTAAATAATTTCATTAAACATTTCTGACATTTATCTATTGCTTCGCTGTTACATGCCTAAAGTTTATCTTGAAACAAATTCAATTAAATTTGAGAGAATTTTTTGTGAGCTCCTTCGGATAAAAATAACTCCAGTTGAATCATTTTGTGGTATAACAACAGAGGAAATTCCCATCATTTTCCATATCCATTTATATCTTCCCCCTTTTGGCACAAATTGCTATCCCTTCTACTCCCTGTCTTCGTGAATTTCATCATTGGGAGCATGAGAAATTTTTTACACGAATGAAAGTGACAGCAAAGGGCTATATAGAAGAGGTTTAGAGACAACAGAGACACTTGTGGAGCTTCCAGAAGCTTTTGTATTATGTATTATATGTATATAGTATGAGCTTAGATGATGGAAATGGAATAATTAACTTAGAATTGCCAACCTTTTTCCAACTCAGATGAAGTCTTTTTAACTTTAATTTTTTTTTCTCTTTCACAAAAACTCTTAACTCGAATAAAATGCAGAAATTTTAACTAATAAAAGTTTCAACAAGAAAATAGTGTTCGTTTGAAAAATTTGGTGAATAATTAAAACTTTACAGTTCAAGTAGATTTCAAGGGAGATTTCTGGATGATGAGAAGAAAAAAATGTAGCAATGTGGCCATCAAGGGAGAGATATTATGGACTGAAGTGGTGCACATTTGAATGGAAGTACACGAGAGCTTTTGGAAGTGGAACGGAAATGCTAAGTTAAGTAAAGTAAATAAAAGCTTCCAATTGAAACAATCATTTTTTGATGAGCTTTTAAAATCTTTCTGGAGCTTTAAAGGAAATTCCTAAACTTTGAAAAATGTAAGCTTGATTACCTAAAACCTTTCTAAAATTGATGCACAGAAAAGGTCTGCGAAAAAAATCTGGAAAATTTATAAAGCTTTCGGATAGGTTTTTCGTGATTTTGAAAATTCTGGAAAGTTTTTGCATATTTCCTTAAAGCTTTCATACAAAGCTTTAGAAACTTTTCTTATAAAGCAGAAAGCTTACTTAGAAATCTTTCTTAGAAAGCATTCTACGAAAGCTTCGAAGACCCTTCTTAGAAGCTTATAGAAATCTTTCTAGTGACATTTTTCTTAGAAAGCTCTAGAAACTTTCAAAAGCTTATGAAAGCTTTAGATAAGCTACTGAAAAGTTTCCTGGAACAATTTCTAAACACTTGGGAAATTTTAGAAACAATGCTTTTTGAGCTTTCTTAGAAAGCGTTAGAAAAGCTTCTAGAAAGCTTTCTAGTGACACTTTTCTTAAAAAAAGCTCTAAAAAGCTGTCATGGAAAGCTTTGTTAAGAAAGCTTTAATGTAGAAAATAAAATTGATAAGATGAAAGCTCATGAAAGCATCCGAATTGGAGCTTTGAAAAACTTTTCCAAAAAGTGGAAGTCTTGGAAGTGGTGTACGTCTTTTTGGCCCTAATAACTCCCCCTTGGTGATCATAATTAATAGAAAACTGTAATATAATTAAACTTACAAGCGGAGACGAAGCGAAATGGTACAACTTTTTTTTATACTTTTAATGCTCTTCTTTGATTGTCGTATGTGGGAATGTGAGGCTCAAAAGGGAAAAAGGGGGAAAAGGAGCAGCTTGAGTGGGATGAATGTAAAAAATAAAGCTCAACTAGAAGATTGTAGGGCTGTATAGAGGAAAATGTGAAGCTTCTCGGTGGTCGGAGAGAGCTTTCCTTTCACCCTGACAAAGCACCATACCTCATAGTTGAACTGTGAAGCCCAACAGCCAGCATTTTAACATATCTCTCTCTCTCTCTCTCCCTTTCATTCGACCCACCTCTCGACCATACTTTAATTATCCCTTTCTATGCCCCGCACAATGATATCACATTTTATGCTTGGAAGATAATTTCAAAATTCACCCCCGTCTGACCGTCTGTGGTGGTTGAAAACACCCACCCACTAATGTTCATGGAGTGCCTGTGGTGTTAAAACCAGAGCCACCTTTTAAGCAGAGAACACATTGAAAATTGAGAAGAAAATTAAATAAAATAGCTGCAAGCATTTTAAAATGTGAGCCACATTTTAATTACAATTAATTATAAAGCTGATGAGTTTTGCAACATGTTCATCTATTTCTCCATAGAGATATTATAAAAATGGGGATAGAATTTTCAAAAAAAGTTATGTAAGCAGTACGTATGTTGTACAGTACCTAGTACGGTACCCAGTACTGTACACATTCCTGCAGTTTTACTCTAATTTTTCATAATCCATCATCAAATTTTCATAGAAACTCTAAAAAAAAATATTTTCAGCGAGATATAAAACACCCATAAATCTATTTTGAAAAATTGCATAAAATTTTTATTAGCTAAACCCATACGTAACACTGTATCTAGGCATGATGGGCAATTAAGTCTGAAAAATCCCCGGTGCAGCAAAATAGTGGAGACAAAGCCTTGCAATTTTTCGCACGTAACCACGCAAATCACTGTGACCTAGACTAAATGAATGAGCGTTCCCCCATGGCTTTATAGAGTTTATTTTATCAGGTGCTTTGACCGAGGTATATAGGATATTGAATAAATTTGAGTGGGAATTATTTAATCTGTGAACAGGTTAATAAATCAAAATTAAGCCTAAATGTGTCTGCGGATGGAGGTGGCTTTTGTATCAAAGAAGCGAGAGGTGAAACGTTTTGGTATGGGGGGTTGTTTGAGCTTTGCGGGGTTGGAAAACAATGAGGGTGGTCACTCCATGTGACTGGGGTCAGTGTGGCTTGAGGTTATGTGGACACATGAGCTTTCCACATGCCCGGGGAGACAGAGAGAGTATCAGGAGAACCGAAAAGCTTTTGTGAGCGCGGAACTGGAAACCTAAATAAAGATAAATGGTTTTACTTAACAATTTGAGCTTCTGGGCTTCATCGAGTTTTTTTGTTCATTTTTGCTCCCTTTTCGTGGAAGCTTTTCATACCTGATGGGTAGAAAGGTGTGTCTCTTTATCTCGCGTGTGTCATTTGCTTGAGAGCGTTTTGAAAGTCCCAAAGATGTGAAGAACATGAGACAAGGACATGGCTAAACACTTTAATCATGAAAAGCTGAAAGTTCATCATGTTAACACATTTTTAATTTAAACGATACTCCAGTAAACTTTTCCCTCCTCCTTGACTGTTCATGAAGAGACAACTCAGACCTTTTCCTCCTGGCTTCACTAATGCACTTTGACGTTTTTTTTTGCGAAACACTCCATACTCTCAATAACTTGGGAACGCACTTGAATGGGGTATTTGCTTTGTGACACGCTATCTCCATATATGATATAATGTGACCCTCGAGGATTTGACTTGCCTGTTGTGCTCTATTCTCATCGACCCACTTCATCAGAAGGATTTTGCAAAATTTACAAGAGATCTTCAAACGCTCGGGAAAGGTTTGCACAAGATAGCCAGAAACATCACCCAAAATCTTCAAGATTATTTGAGAAGCTTTTCGTGCTTTTACACGTGAACACACTTCTGGCACCAATGTTGCGGTGTAGCAAATTAATTAGAATGATTAATGTGAATAGGTAAGACAAATAACTCAAGACATATAAATCAATATTAGGAAATTTCAAAAAATAAATAAAAAATAATATGATAGAAAATCCTTCGATTCCTTCTAGAAATTTCACAGAGCTTCTATCAAAAGTTCCAAGGGAGCTTTGGGATGTTTTTTTTTCAGAGCTTTAGAAAGTTTTGAAAGATTTTAACAGCTTTTTAGTCAGTTTGTGAGCTTTCGGAGCTTCCACGATTTATTTTGAGCTTTTTCCAGTGATTTCAAGGCATTAGACATAATTGCGCAAAGCTCAAAAAGCTTACATTTTCAAAATGCTATGATTTTGAAAATTTTCCAGTGCTTGTAAAGAAATTCTGAAACTTTCCTGGAAGCTTTCGGAGTTTCTGGAGCTTTTAGCAAAATTTATAAAGTTTTAAGATATTTAAGCAGTTTATTTGTGGTTTTTTGAAGATCTTACAAACTTCTAAAAATTATGTGATTTCAATTTCAAATGAAAGAAGTCCTGCAATTTAAGAAATCCTACAATTCATGGAGAAAATTAAAAACTTTCAAGATATATTTCATTGCATACAAGTTTTGAGAACTTTTACAGAATTGCCATAAGCTTTACGCAAACTGCAAAATTTTAAGATTTGGCTATTTTTAGGCGAATTAGATTTTCAAATTTACGAATGATTATTTTTCAAATAATTTTGATAGAGCTTTCAGAGAAAGACAGGTAAAACTTTATTTATTATTATTATTAAAAACACATTTTAAATGTCTAATCAATTTTCTTTCATTCATTTATTTTCATTAATTTTCACAGCTTTTTTAATTTATTTTAGAGCTTTTTGAGTCTAATCTAAAGTTTCCTTAAAACTTTTGCTAAAAATTTTATTTAAACATCTTATTCTAAGCTTTTTAGAAAACGTAAAGCTTTTGGCTGAATTTACTGCAACTTAAGTTGAATTCATCCGTTTGTTTAGAATTTTTTTTTAAATGACGCTAAACTTCTAATAATTCTTCCTTGTACACTTAGTTTCTAAGAGGAAATAAATTATTATTATTATTATCTAATAATTCTGGAAGTTAGGGAGCTTTTGTTAGAAATGTGGAAGTGTTGGAAGTGATGTACACCATTTTGACCTTAATATCTCCCCCTTGCTTTTTATAATATTTCGATGAAATGCCTGATTGACAACAGTTCTATAGAAATTCATTTCATTTTATCCCCTGTCAAGTGGAAAATTATATTTTCATCTGGCTCACACATGAAAGCATTGTGTCAATATTCGATTGATTAAAATCACTGACAATCAGACATTGTATATATTACAAAGCAAAATTGCACCCGAAATTATTAGTTTAATTATTGTTTCCCGCAATATTATTGAAAATTCTTTGAAACGATTCATTTTTTTACATTTCGAAAATTTTCAAAGTTTGCCAATACACTTTGAGTTGTTGTAACCAATTAAATGGCCATAAATAAATAGACCATAAATAAAATTTGTAACAATTTGGGCGAATTTTAAATAGCCATAAATGTCGGAGATGGGAGTTAATGGATCGTGAATTCTAAATATCATTCAGACGCCCCTACTTTTACCACACACTAATATCATTAACAGTCATGGCTTTTGAAGCACCATAAACCGAATTAGGGGGTGAGTTAGAGTGCGTTAAACATTCACAGCTTCGTGGCGATTAAATAGCATTGCAGTATCATTAATGATATCCGGCTGGGTGATATTTTGGATGATTGCATATGTTCTGCATGTGAGACTAAGCCGACCGGCGGTTTTCACTCTAACCCACCGGCAATATTGCATATTCAATATTATTAATTTACTGTCATTTGAGACACACTGACTTTAGTGCACAAAATACGCTAATGTTATTCGAAATAATGCCAATTTCCCAAATCATTTCTCCATGAATACCTGCGCGACGATAAATTGCTAACCATTAGTAGGAAAATAATTTTATCGAAATGATTTTATTTTCTTTCTAATAGACGGTGATTTTTCTTAAGAACCCAGAAGCGCTCACAATAAAATTTTTTGGGTATTGTGTGTATCTTCATGGGTGGGATCGATTTTGCGATCCGAAGACTCGCAGAAAAGTACAGGCAAAACAGCACGACGGCACCCAGAGTAATGTCAAAAGATTGGTGGGTGATTTATTATAATTCACCCCCAGAATAAGATTAATGTTTATGGGCGACAAGGGGTAAAAATCGCAAGCAACTATTTACCAATACGTCACATATTCTCGTGTATATATTTATCAAATTATTGATCCCTTAAATCGTTTCGCCAGAATAACCCATTTTCGTTTTTTTTTAACAAGGGGTAAAAGTGTGGAAAATAGATATATAGAATTTTAACCCAGTTAGAAATGATCTTTAGAACATCATAATAATCTCAACAGCAAAATGGGTTTTAGCATTTGAGATGTGAAACAATAAATTAGCCACAGTGATGTGCTTTGGAGCTGAAGATCCTCATATGGTGGGAGCAATCAGAGCAATGTCATGGCTGAAGAGCTGGGGAAAATGCTCATTGCAATAACTGACATTGTGGATACACATTTTAATAAACAAATGTAGCAATTTAATTCCCACTTGAGGTCAGACAGCGTGAAAAAGCTTGCATGGTTTCCGCCATGAGCACTCATCGGTGCAGATAGTTAAATCTAAAATAGAGGGGGAAATGGGAGTTAAAAGTTGCCGATATGAAGTGGATTTAGAATAGACTGTAATTGTGTGAGAAGCATGTCATAAAATCTGGGATGGAACTTTTAAAGCATCCCAGGGAAAACGGAAAAACTTTCCCATCTCATGAGGGATGAAAATCTAATAAAGCAAATGATAATTTAATGCAGAAAGTTTTTTAGGGACATTATTATGGGTTTTTGATCTGGAAATTAGTCAAAATCTTGTGTCTCTTATCACTGAGAGAAATTCATATGGTTGTCTGAACAAATGTTTAATTTAACCAAGAGTTTCACTACTAAAAACTAAAAACTAAAAACTAAAAAGTAAAAGGTAAAAAGTAAAAATTAAAAACTAAAAAGTAAAAAGTAAAAACTAAAAATTAAAAATTAAAAATTAAAAACTGAAAACCGAAAATTAAAAATTAAAAACTAAAAAGTAAAAATTAAAAACTAAAAAGAAACTATCAAGAACACGTTTTTCTTTACTAGTGGGGCATTTTTGTAAAGTCAACCAAAATATTAGTCATCAAACTTTCATATTTGAACAATTTTCTTCACAGATAACCAAGTTTTGGTTGAGTTCACAAAACATTTGTTAATTTCTACAAAATTTGAACTTTGGAACCAAAAGATTAGCAAATGTATTCATTCTTTTTTGGGACTGTTCAATATGATTTTCCTAAATAAATTGACAACTCATCCCATCTTTTGGTGAATCAACCAATTTTTTTGTTGATCCAAATAATTTTTTTGAGTGCAATTTAAAATTTGTGAAATTGGTTAAAGACTGAAAGAGGGATTATGAATGCATGAAAGATATCTTTGGATCAGCAACTTTGGGAGCTTCTCGTCCTCAATTACAATTCAAATAGAGTGAGAGGAAGTAGTTCAATTTGATGGTTGATCTTCGACAATTGGGCAAAAGGGACTGGTGCCACTTGAGATGGGGTATTCAGCAGTAAAGAGTATTTCAAGTGCTTCCAGGCTCACCCACCTCACAAAATCACTCCGCTCTATATACCATACTAATTCGCATTCAATATGATTTACCAAGAGAGGGTCACAGGGGCAACAATGTCGCCATTGAATTTAATAGTTGATAGGGATGAGGAATTTGCCATGAAAGTCCTCGTTTCACCTTAAAGTTCAACCCTCCTTGAAATAGCATCACACACTTTATTGTCACATTAATCCAATATTACGACTAAAAGCTCTCGACTTTCTCCCCCATTCCATCTTCAGCACAAAAAGCTCCTCCTTTGCCTCCCAAAACCTTTAAGAGTAATGACTTCACACACGACAAATCCAACCCATTTTGCTGAAAACACCCACAATTTTCACACACAGGAAATACCTCAACCCATTTGACTTATAAGGTTAAAATTTTTAAAACACCAATAACTTTCACGTGAAACGTTTGCGTTTTTTTATATGACAAATTCATTTTGCAATTTCCGTTAACAAATAAATTTTGCGTGAAATTATTCATTGCGCTTCGAATTATTAACAGATTAATTAAAATATATCATTTTATATTATAAATAATAAGGGAACACGTAAATGTTGGTTATTATTATTAATAAAATATTCATTTCTGTTAAAACTCTTGATGGAAAATTAATTTCATGACTCTCACAATTCAATTTCGTTAATGTCTGACTTTTATTGTTGCTCAATTTATAGGAAGATAATTTTCAAAAATAATTATTTTTTATTAATTTGAATTGGCAAACTAACGATACTTCACTAAAAGTCGTCAAACTGAAAACTTATTCCTCAATTCAATCAATAAAATCTGCAAATTAACGTAGATTTTACCTAAAAATGGACGAATCACTGCCTAAGTCCAAGTGTTCGATTTACGAGTTTTTTCACCTTCCAAAAATAACCTGGGGTGAAAAAAAAATAAAACTATCCCAGGGATAAAGAAAAACGAGGAGAGCAATAAAATTAGAATTTCAAACAAATTGCAATAATCTCCGAGAACATAGGAGAAGACGTAAGAACCAACTATGACCTCAATAAATCCAATAAAAAAAGAGAAACATTTTCCGCATCTCTGATCTAGGGGAGAAATTGTGAGATTTTCCGCACACACGTATACTGGGAAATCTCAAACACATGTCACAATGGGAGCACCTCTAAATGGAATCAGGAGATCTGATAAAATCGAAAGGTTAAGTCAATCTGCACATTTTTCCCCATGCGACACAATATTTAGATGTGAATTTTGTGTGGCAGAAAGGATCCCCCCAGTCTTTTGGTCTATTGTCACCCAATCCTATTTTGCCTTCGACGCTCTCCTGGATTTTTTTTTACGCCCAGCTCAAACACCCAGGATATCACATTCCATGGGTGACGATGTGGGAGAAAATGTTGATGAAGGTCAATTCGTTTTTCTCATGTCAAAAAAATATTTCTTTTTTTCTCCCAGTTGCTACGAGGAAGGAATTTTTGTCCCCAATTTATTGCATGGGAAAACAGCATTTTCCTAAAAGTAGAGGGAGTAGCAATTGAGAGTTAGAATTTTCACACAGGGAAAAAAATCTGCAGAGTTCAATTTGTTTAGAAATAACCTATTTTGAATTTTTCTTTTAAGAAAAACTTTTTGAGAAAAATATTCGAGGAGAAATTTTTATGTGGCCTCATTAGTATCATGAGAGTGCAACTTTGACATATTTAACTAACTGTTTTTCTTTCCACGAAAATGTTGCAGGAAAAATTTCCCAGAGAAATTATCTTGCGAAAGGAAAATTTTAGTCAGAAGTAGGTCAAATCCTTCGTTAAAAGTTGCATTTCTTTTTAAGTTTCTTTTCTTTTTTCGCAGCACAGCAAATTTCTTGCAACTAATCTTCTTGAGTAGGATAATTCTCATGTTCTTAGATCAATTTGTTTTAGAGGCATAATCCTTAACTAAGATATTGCTCATCTCTTAACAACCATCCATAAAAATGACAAAAAATAACATATTTGTATATCCTCAGGACTTTCTCATATCAAATTCTATATTTAATATCCAAGTCAAACACAGTCATAGGTCTTGCCAATTAGCGGCATTGTAATCCAATTTTGTGCTGTAGATGTACATTTGATGGTTTAATCACGAGAATTGAACCAGGCGTCTCTATCGAAGCGGAAATTACACTCGTTCGAATAAACATTTTCACATTCAGAACATCAATAAATGGTTCATTTTCAACACAAGCCATACCTTCCATTACTTTCCTCGGCGTATCGCTCACAGCCATTATATTGCTCTTTGCATACACACTGGCACAGTTGACGAAGACTTCACCCCATGTGGGTGGATTTATAGGTATAAACAGATCCAACTTTGGCATGGATATATAAGGGCTTTTTAGGGGTGGCATGACCATACTCCTATAATACGGTATTTATAAAACGTATTGTCCGAAAATATTCACAGTTCGTTGAATTTCCTATGAACTGTAATGGTCTCATTGAGATCAGAGAATCTCACTTGATGCTTCTCTTTCCCCATATATTGCATCATCCAGAGTCTTTTCAAGGAAAATCATATTCAATGTCCATGGAGATCCCCATTGGAACGACCACAGAGTTATTTTTCAACAATTTGATTGATTGTTGAATACTAAACAGAACATAGAAAACAGTACCTAAAGATTTATTAAACTTGAAAGACTTCGAAGCTCTCTTACCTCTGTAATTAAATTGGCAGAGGCACAGAATGATGGAATTTCCCTTAAAAAATTCTCGGGTTAACAAAAAAAATATTTAGAATTTGCGTGATTTTTTTGAAAATTTATCGTTAGGCTTTATTGGCTTTATTCTAGTTACTGGTTGAAATGCCAATTCAATGAAGTTGGTCGACTGAAATTTCCTTTAAAATTGTAAGGTGTTCAAACATAATGGCGGTGAGTGTCTTTAATTCCACTTCATTCTCAAATAAAACACCAAATCTACTTCTCTACAATCCGTAGCAACTTTTGGTGAAGGTCTCAGACCTCTAACTTGATCTGGGTGCAAATGATAGTTCGCTAGAGTCGACTGATATTTACTTAAGTTTCTAAGAACACGAAAAATTTTCTCCCGTTTTACCATATTGTGATCTCATGTTCTTAGCAGAAGCTTATTATTTTCTAATTTACCACCAAAAACACACAAAGACTCTTTAAATTTAAAGCCACGAAGATTTAATCGGTCTTGTCCAATTTGAAATTGAGAGATAGAGAAATCTCGCTAATCTCCTCATTGGTCGACCTTTGAACCCTACAAAAGTTACTGATGTATAAGAGAAACTTTCTCTAAATAGTCCATGATAGAGAAATTTTGAGCAATTGCTCAGTCGTTGGATTCATTGAGCTTTCTTTTCTGTGCCAATAAACCACCTCCGGCTCTTTTCCTCACGCGCGTAGTGGAAAAACTTTTTCTTGGCGCTCGTGCCTTTTTGTCTCACTATTTGACAATAATGTTGGAGAAAGTTCGAGAGAGAGAGAGAGAAAAGAACAAAATTTCCTCTCGGGAAATTTACATAATTCTCCAATTCATGTTCAAGAAATTCAAGTCAGCGAAAAACGTGGCTCTCCTCAATATTCCCGATGGAAATGGCAGAAGAAAAAGCTGTGGAAAACGACAACGAAGAAAAATGTGCACAAACACTTGAGCTTCCATCGAGCTTCTAATATGTTTTTTATCCTCCTTTTGAGACCCATATTACAAGTTTGACTCATTTGAGCTTAAACTTTGAATGGACTATTTCTGCATAAGAAGAGCTGCTATTGACAAAAGCTTCAAACTTTCCGCACAAATATCGATGAGAGATCATCGAGTGGTGCAAATCTATTGAGGATGAAACTTTAATTGGTACAATTTGCAAAGTGATTAGTCAATGAAAGTTGCCAGTTTAATGACTTGTCCACTTCCCGGAAATGCCTCTCTTTGTTATATGTATTCAATTCTATTTAACCTGGCAGTTCTCTCATGTTTGTCCTCTTTCTCATCCACATTTGATCTCCTCTCCCCAGCTTTCCGGCTATATAAGAGCTTTCTGTTCAACCAAAACGGAGAGATAAATTACTCCTAAAGCGATAAAACCCAATATCTCAGTCTCGAATCTCATGATTTTGTAATTAATTCATTTTATTCCTTTTTAGCATATCTTCAGGGGAAGGAAATAAAAACTTCGTCTCGCAATCGTCTTCAAATGCGCTGTAGAAATATCGTGATTTAAAGTCTTAAGATGGGAAATTTATTTCACGGAGAAGTTTTATGGGTGAAAACTTAAAGAATCAAAAGAGAAACATTTCTTTTATCATTGACAAATTCAATTATTCCAATAGTAACGCATATGTAATATTGCTTTTATTCAGTGGTAGTTTTAGCGATATGAATAAGCTTTTATCAAAGTATTTCTATCATACCTATAATATATCATTCAATTATTATATATATCAAGGGGAAGATATTATGATCAAAAGTGGTGTATGTACATTTGAATAGGAAGTACGTGTGAACTTTGAAAAATGGAGTGGAAGTGTTAAGATATCTCAAGCAATTTTTAAAGCTTCCAAGGAAGATCAGGAGCTTTGGGAAGTTCTTCCAGAGCCTTATAAGTTTTATAGGAGCTTTTGAAAACTTTCTGGAGCTTTTAAGAAAGTTCTTAACTTTTAAAAAATGCAAGCTAGATTAGCTTAAAAAAGCTTTCTAAAATTGCGATGTAAAGCTCTACAGAAATTTACGAGCATTTTAAAGATTATCTGGAAAATTTGTAAAGCTTTCGGATAATTTTAATAATATAACTTTTGCAGTTCTCGCTAAGCTTTTGAATATTCTAGAAAGCTTGCAGATTTTCTTGAAGCTCTCATAGAAAGCCTTAGAAACCTTTCTTAAAAAGTTTTAGAAACATTTCTTACAAAACTTCTGAAACTTTTCTTAAAAAGCTTTAGAAGCCTTTCTTAGAAAGTCTTTATTTGTAAAGCTCTCTTGGAAAACTAACCTAGAAAGGTTACTTATAATGTTTTAGAAACCCTTTTAGAATCTTTTCTTTTCTTTTTTTAGAAATCTTTTTGGACTCTTTATAGAAAACTTTCCCGCAGAAAGCTTTTTTTGGCAGCTTTTTTTAGAAAACTTACTTAGAAACTTTACTCTAAAAAGTTTTCATAGAAAGGTTACTTATAAAGCTTTAGAAACCTTAAGAAATATTTCTTAGAATGCTTTATCTTTTCCTTTCTTAGTTAGGTTTTTTACAAAGCTTTAGAAAACTTTCTTAGAAAGCTTTACAAAGCTTTGTATATAGAAAATAAAATTGATAAGATGAAAGCTCTTCCAAGCTTTTGAAATAGAGCTTTGGCGATCTTTTCAATAATATGTGGAAGTGCTGGAAGTGGTGTACGTCTTCCTGACCATAATATCTCCCCCTTTGGCATATATTCTATGTTGAGCACGACAGAGAAATTTGTGGTGAATTTTCAATTCAACGGAAAATCAATACGAAAGTATATTGAAATGGTACATGATGTATCTCCTTCTGCCATGATATTCTATTTTTCCTCTCGGTGATATTTTAGATTGCTCGCCATTTCCCCAGAAGGAGAAATGCGATATGGTAGCTGAAATAAATTCGTATGTGTGTCATCTCTAAATATTCACCCTTTATAACATGATTCAATTTTATCGTATTACACACATATGAAGCGTTTATGGGTGCAATTTTGATGGGGGTGGAAGCTGTTTTGGGGGGAGGGGGATATCTCAAGAGGAGGATGAGTCAATAAATTCTATGATACCCAGGGAAGAGTGTACCGAAAACACTTGAGGAGCTTTACTCTCTCTATCTCCACGTTTTGTCTGGGGCGCACACAATATCTCTCACGGTGCTTCGCAAGCGACGAAAGCTCAGAGATGACATTCGCAGCGGTGATGTGGGGTTGCCAAGAGAAAAGCTCCTCCGTTGAGGTGAAAGAGGCAGAATTATAAAAAGCTCAATAAAGTATATTGTGTAGGACTTGGCGGAGGGTGAAACTATAAAAAGTCTCCATTTCTCCTCATGGAACAATTTATCCTTTCCTCACTGTATTTGTTATGGTTTCCCCCCCTTTCCTCCGCATAACCCCTTGGTGACCAACTCAACAGACGATATGAGGTACGTTGGGAAAAAGCTCACCTCAGACCAAACGTAGAGTCACTTCATGTTCACTCACCCAACTTTCAAAGCTTCATGCTCTGTAAAAAGCTTCCGTAATGGTTGCATCACAGCCATTTTGTCACTACATATACAAATATACCTTGAAGGTGACCGGATGTTGTGTGAATGCAATAGATTCAATCCCTTGCATGGGGCAAAAAAGCCCCCCAGAGAACACTCACATGGTCAAGTGGACGTTATGGTATTGCCGGCAAAGAGTTGGAAAAATGGAACTAACGAATATCAAAAGAAAAAAACTCATTGGAATTCTTCAAAACATCGATGCATTTCTCTTGATGCATTTTTTCCTATATATTCCACACAAATGTGTGAAGAACTTTAGTGAAATGTTTACCAGATCTGAGAAAGTTGATAAGCACATAACTAGTTGAGAAGTCTCTTTGTGCACATTCATGAAAGTTTTATTGTATTGAAATACAATACAAGTCTGCATCGACATTTTCCCCATTATATTAGGTTGCTGCATGTAAAAGGGCACTTTCTTATCATCTGATTCGGGGGTTTCAGAAGTGAGGTTCTAATTTACCGATTTGGACAAGACTGGCACCGATAGATTCGTTGGTTCATCTACTTTCAGAATCTGTCTTCGGATTGGTGATCGGGCTAGGTTCTGAGCTCCTAGAACCAATTGAATCTAGGAGTGCACATTTTGCAAGGGTTTCGTAGAACGAGTCTCCACGGAAGGGAAAATTTTTCCGGAAA
>CAKKOB020000035.1:76940-87743 GCA_918844115.2 Phlebotomus perniciosus
GAAAATTTTTCCGGAAAATTCCGAAATATGGGTTGGATAGGGGAAGGTCCAAGGTAACTTTTGTGGAACAACTTTTTCCCCCCCCCCCCCCCCCCCCCCCCCCCACCCCCCCCAATAAAAGTGGATGTAAAAAGGAAAAATTTAAAATTTGAACACAAACCCCCAAAAGGAACAAAAAAAGTGAACAAATACCCCCCTCTCACCCACCCCAACCCTCGGGGGGCGCGGGGGGGGGGGGGGGGGGGGGGGGGGGCCAAAAAGTTGTTCCACAAAAGTTACCTTGGACCTTCCCCTATCCAACCCATATTTCGGAATTTTCCGGAAAAATTTTCCCTTCCGTGGAGACTCGTTCTACGAAACCCTTGCAAAATGTGCACTCCTAGATTCAATTGGTTCTAGGAGCTCAGAACCTAGCCCGATCACCAATCCAAAGACAGATTCTGAAAATAGATGAACTGACGAATCTATCGGTGCCAGTCTTGTCCAAATCGGTAAATTAGAACCTCACTTTTGAAACCCCCGAATCAGATGATAAGAAAGTGCCCTTTTACATGCAGCAACCTAATAATTTCTTTGTGAATTATTTTGTAAATTTACTCTTCACTGTTATGTGATTTTCTTCAGATAACTTTGTAAATTCCGCAACATTATGTAAAAGGAGCTATAATATTAGAAATGAATGCTGTACAATTTAACGGAAGTGTGTGAGAAGTGACAAATTTATTAGGAGTTGTGCGATGTATTCAATACAACGCCAACGCTTTAAATACGAAACGAATTAGGTTCTTCCATCACCAATAAATCAGTCAATAAAATATGAAAGCTCAAGTGAAAGCTTCCAATTTAAACAAACCTTCATTATGAGCTTTTGAAATCATTCAGGAGCTTTAAAGGAAATTCCAAAACTTTGAAAAATGTCAGCTTGATTACCTGAAAGCTTTCTATTATAAAATTGCTATTAAGGTCTGCTATTAAAGAATATTTTATAGAATTTTTAAAAGCACTGCTTTTGAATATGTTCTTAAAGCTTTCATAAATAGCTTTATAAAACTTTCTTAATAAGCTTATTTAGAAACCTTTCTTATGAAGCTTTTTTTTTCTTAGACAGATTTCGCAAAGTTTTCTTAGAAAGTTTTTTCTTATAAAGCTTTCTGAAAAGCTTCTAGAAAGTTTTCTAGTGACATTTTTCTTAGAAAGCTTTAAAAGCTACTAGAAAGCTTTCTAAACATTTTTCTTATAAATCTTTGAAATGCTTTTTTAGCTTGCTCTCATAAAAAGCTTTGTTTAGAAAGTTTTAGTGTAGAAAATAAAATTTATGGAATAAAAGCTCTTGTAAGCATCCGAATTGGAGCTTTTAAGACCTTTTCTTAACCCTAATATCTCCCCCTTGGGTAATTTGATAATATCTCAAAAATCTCATTTGCCTCACATAAAGCCAGCATAATACTACGCCCTCTATCAATGACTAGCTCAAAAAAACACCCCATAAAACAATTCTCTAAAATACTGCTCATGTCTGTTCAATTCTCATCATCCGCAACGTGTGGACTTAACTTGATTCCTCTTGTTTTTTTTTCAGTTCCACCACATCAGATTCTCGTGTACGATGCTTCCGGACGTGATGTGGCCGGCGCTGTGGGTCCACTGCTCGAGGGCGACAATCTCATCCTCACATGTGAAGTGAGAGGTGGTGAGTATTTCCAAAAGAATAACATATATTACGATGAAAGTTTACTTTCGAGTGGAGCTTTCGAAAATTTATTTGCCTGCACACAAAAGCTCTCCAATGAAATGTAAACTGCTTATGAAACAGACTCTACTGTTTCATCATTAAAAGCGCGAAAATAGTAAGGTAAATCAGGAGAGAGTCATTAATTGGACTTGGTTGCAATTTTGAGAGTGAAAAAAGAGCTTAAGAGGAGTGGCTCGGATGAAAGTACGACAAAAGTGGATTTATAAGCAAGTTTTTGGCTCGTTATCGCAAATTTTAAAACTTTTAACAGATTCTCCAAGTTTCATATTTACAAAATATCAACTTTAAGCAGTTTAATGCTGTTTCTCCTCTCCTGTATTAATATCCGTTAACCATCAACACAACTCAACTCATTTTCCACACCCCGCGGAGCTTTTGAACTTTTAAAGGAGTCAACTTTGCTCTCCCAACTAAACTATCTCGACTCATCGTGTGTGTTTTCATTTGACACTCCACCCACTTTGCAACTTAAGCTATATTGAATCTGCTGAGGAGTCACAAATCCATGAAAAGTTTGTGGGTTGAATTGGATTTTGATGAAATCCCGCAAACGAAGAAGGGTCACTTTAGCACTTCCCCTATAAATTACTCTTGGGTGACCCAAGGAATGGGCCAGAAAAAGAGACACTTCCTCCGGTTAGATTGAGTTGCTAAAGGACAGAGAGTAGGGGAAATTATCTAATCATTAACTCCTTTTAGTGTGTGTTCGTTTTTTTACGACCCTCTCGCAAAATGACAATCATTTTTCGGGCTATTAAGAAGCAACATACTATACCCAAGTTTCTATATCCTGAAGCTCGTTGTGAGACACTTTCCATGAGCAACTTTGGGCATTTACTCATATTTCATGCTTTTACTTTGTCTTTAAATGCCACTGGGAAGACTGCTGATAAGCAGAGGTGGTTTGTGGAGGGAAGGATTCTTTTGGGAGCCACATAGGAATAGTATAGGATTCTTTGTCAAATTTAGACAACCTGATTCGTATAAGAATTTCTTGCAATTAGAAAAAAAAGAAATAAATATAAATACATATATCCGAAATATATCTCTACACTAATAGAAATTCTTTATTAAAAATGTTTGTAAAAATTTGTTATTCCCCCTGTAAAATTAACAAAAGTTTTGTAAAAGTATCTTCAACAAACTATTTTGTCAAAATTTGTTATTTTAACAAACATTGGGGCTATTTACATCGAGACCGGATTGTGCGCTTTAAATGGACAGGATTGGATTTGAAATTGGATTAGAAATGACCTTAGTCAGGACTATCTCAATCCAACTTCAAATCCAGTCCTAATTCAATCCTGTCCATGAAAAATGCATAATCTGGTCTCGAGGTAAATAGTCCCATTTTGTTTAATTGACTTGAGTTAACACATTTAGTAAAACTTTGTTTTTGTTTGTTGAAATAAATCAAATATTTTATAATTGTTAATTTTTATTGCTACATTTTTAAATTTCCTACAATCCTTCGAACCGGTTTTGAATCGGTTAAAACTGGTTATGGAATACTAGTTTTGTGGTTGCTAAACCTAGTTCGTATTCAAAAACCTAATTTGGACAATAGGTTCGGCCTTACTTAAAGTAGTTATTATATTCGAAAACCTAATTATTAAACTTGGTTCGGGTTTGCTAAACCTAGTATTATTTGAGAACCAAATTCAGGATCTTAATTCGGGTTTGTTAAACCTAGTTCTTATTAGGAAACCTAACTTTTAAACTTGGTTCGGGTATCCTAAACCTGTCTTATGCGAATCTTGTTATAATGAACAAACTTTACAAATTATCTACAAACTTTGTTTGTTTTTAGGTTTGACATAAACGAAATAACATTTTTTTGTTAAATTTAGTAAAACAATAAATTTTTAGAAACTTTTACAAATAAATTTTTTATAACAACCGATTTCTTTCAGACTAGTAATTATTATAGATATAGAAAAATATCTTGAAATTTTAGGAAAAACAAAAAAAAGTTAGGTTAGCTCATCATCATAGAGTTTTCTAAACAACAAAAAAATATTCTTTACACCAACTTCTCACTTATTTTTTTCAAAATTCTTAACTGTATTCGCAAAATAAGCTCAACACATTTCCTTTTCAAATACAATATCCGTGATTTTTTTCCTATTAAAAGGACATCTAGACGGGAGAGGATGGGACAATTTTAGTCCATGGAGATGCGTAAAAAGTTTTTCATGATTAAAATTTTCCCTAGGATAAAATTAAATTCCTCCAAGAGTTTTCTCCAGTGTTCTTTTTTGGGTCCTCTTTTACCATCATAGCTTTCACCGCTTCTTGCCAAGATCCGAGAGTGGATGGAAAATGGTAATTGTGGCTGAGAATAGCTTTGAGTCCGAAATTTGATTCCTCTCATCGTCTCACTCTCGTTCATATCGCCCGGAAGCCAAAAAGTGTAGAGAGAAAATGTGAGGAAAACCCGAGCTTAGATGAATGAAAAAGTGACGCAAGATGGTAAAAAAGGAATAGAAGGTGTTTCTTTTGAGATTCCATGAGGATTATTCATTAAAACCATCACGTAGAGAGAAAAGAAGAAAGTTACGAGAAAAAGTCTTAATTCAAGAATTAATGCCATTTTTTCTAGTGTTCATTTTTTTCCAACTAAGAACATATTTTTTTTTGTCAAAGGAGCGGTTGAAATTGTGGGTGAAAAAGCTCCACCATTATGCCAGGAAGTAGTGCTGGAAAAGTGGTTGAAAAGAAAGAGAAAAAAGACATTCTTAAGATCTTCCTCTCTTGCGAAGCACTCAAAAGGGTTGACACTTACCGATGGATCTTGAGTCTTCCAGCACTTGTGGAGCCAATAGGCCTTTTCGCATAAATTGGCACCAACTGGATCCATGCATTTGTCGATAACACCTCGAGCTCGCTCCTTCATGGAGTCCGGAATACGATTGTAGAGCTTCTCGAAGTGAACATGGCCAGTATCGTCAACCACTTCCACCTCGTGAAAGAGGCAATTCATGTAGCACTTGAGAGCCGGATCCTCAATAGCCTCTCCATCGCTGAACTCCTTGATGTGCTCTTTTTTTTTGCAAAATCGATAAAAAATATCCACAGTGAATTTTTGCAAAATTAACCACCGAATCGCAGGAAATATAAAAGCAAGTTTTATATTTCAAAAAATAAAATTAATGCCCCAAGAGCGTAACTTTTTTTCACGAAATAATAAAACTTTATGATAATAACGGAGTTGTTACGACAGCAAAATTATTGTAAATTAACCATACAGCAGTAAACATGGATAGTGGTTGCAATTTTACGTAGTAAAATGAGGCAATATAATCCATGGTCAAAAAATTGTAAAAATCTTTTACGATGTTATCAAAGATACATTTTTTCAAAAAAGGCTTCTCAATCCCAGAAATCTCGCCATTTCAGTTCTCCAAATAGAAGCAAAATATCTGAAAGGTTGAGTGTGTTGTTGATGGCTCGATTTTCAGTAGCAGCGAAGCATAAATTTTAAAGTGGGTGGGATTTTCTGAGAAAAAGAAAGCATAAGATGGTAAAATACCTTCGAGAACACCTGTTTGGGGTACGCAGACATCGTGTGCGACTTTAATGACTCTCAGGAGCTCCGGTGGTGGATACTAAGAGAGAGAGAGAGAGAGAGAGAGAGAGAGAGAGAGAGAGAGAGAGAGAGAATAAGGCGTTTTCACTGAGTGAGAACAATAATAGAACCCCCTTTTTCTCCACAGGAAATTCGATGGGAAAATATTGATGCATTATTGCTAAATTTATATTTGCTGGAAATATCGAAAATTAATTTTCCGCGGTATATTCTGCGGTAAGAGGATGCTCTGCACTTCGCAAATCAATAATCCGCTCACAAATTGTTTACAGTTTTAATTACAAATTAACTTAACTCACATTTTCATCTCGGCGCAATTGAACAGCACTCAATACACTACAAACTAGAGCACTTAACACTGCAAGCTTCATTATCATCTTGGGGAAATATTGATTGATCACTTCACATTCTTCACAGAACGATAGTTGATGATTGTTCTCAAGAGCCACCTTTTATACCTCAAAATGATCTCAGCAGAAGCTCACTTGCGTGAAGAACATCAAGAGGAGAAAGAAATGTTTTTAATTGCAACTGTAAGCACCGAAGCATTTTAATTACTACCTTTGATGGAGCAAAATATACATTTTTCAAAGTCATTCTCTTATACCTGCATGTATTTCCACGACGTCCACTTATTTTATCGACGGATGTTGGGACTTTAAAAACCTCTTAATGTCTGTGTTGATAATTCCCCCTATTTTGTCCACTAATCGCTCAGTGATTAATCTTTGCAAAGGGTTAAAGTAATTTTTCGCAAATCATCTCGCAGGAAAACTTAAACCATTTGAGATTGGAACAAGTTGAAAATTTTCCCGGCAATTTTCACTCCTTCTCCATGAGAAATTCAATCAATTAATCATGCTGCTTCTCTTCATCTCTTCAAGGGGGAATCATCCACAATGGATGAGCATAAATCAATAATCATCTTCTATTGATGCTGATTTATTCTACCCCTTTCATCGTGTTAGTCACAAAATTTTGAATTGTCTTCCTCTTGTTTATACGTTAGTCACTGATCTAATATGCGATTCGTCTCCCATCCTAAGATATAAAGCCATTTTTCAACATGGTTATTTTATATCAAGAAGTAATGCTGAAAAGAAAAACAACCCATCAATTTATTATTATGAAGAAACAAAAGAGAATGAAAGCGAACTCACTTTTGGATCGGATGTCTTCCAGCACTGTTTTTTGCGAAAAACAAGAGAAATTTTTTAATTATTGTCATAATTAATTTACACCCAGGAAGGCCTTACCTTATGCAACCAGAAGGCTCTCTCGCATTGTGTATCCCCCTCAGGATATAGACACTTTTTGCCCATGTGAAGGGCGATGTCTTTCATTGAATGTGGTAGTTTGTCTTGAAGCTTCTCCAGGTGAACGTCTCCATTATCATCCACTACGTCAGCCTCGTGGAAAACACAATTCATATAGCATTTTAGCTTCTCATCCTCATGGATCTCACCATCACTGAATTCCCTGATTGCCTCTGGGGTAGAATAATGTTTCATTAGTGCAATTTTCCACGGAAAACTCTATTTTCTCTATAAAGAATATATTGATTCATGTCGCAGGAAAAACATAAAATGAGCAGCGTTTATTAATAATAGTGGACGCTTATGAATTATATTACGTGTAGCTACACAATATGTTTTCAAAACGAAGCAAGAAAAGAAAGATTTGATTAGTGTTTTTTATTATAATGAAAACAGGGTCTTTAGTAAAGCAATTTGTTCTTATTTTTAAATAAAGTGACTATAAACATTTCAAAACAGCATTATTTATGCTCAAACGAAAACAAATTGAGCCAAATTAGTGTAAACGTTACTCACTTTTTACCATTTATTTTTAATTTTAATATGAAAGATTTTATAATACAAAATATTACTCCTAATCAAAGGGGAGATATTAGGGTCAAAAAGGCGTACGCCACTTCCAACACTTGCACTTTTTGTAAAAAGCTCTTCAATGCTCCAATTCGGATCCTTTCAGGAGCTTTCATTCGATTATTTTTTTCTATACTAAAGCCTTCTAAATAGAGCTTTCTAAGAAAAGAGTTTAGGAAGTATTCTAGAAAGCTTTGGAATGCTTTTCCAAAGCTTTATAATAAAGGTTTCTAGAGCTTTCTAATAAAAATGTCACAAGAAAGCTTTCTAGAAGCTTCTCAGAAAGCTTTTTAAGAGAAAAAACTTTCTAAGAAAGAAAGTTTTCTAAAAAAGCTTTGGGATTCTAAGAATTTCCTAAAAAGAAAGCTTTCTAAGAAAGCAAAGCTTTTGGAAAGCTTTCAAAGTATTAAAAAGCCTAAAAGAGCTTTCTAAGAAAAGTTTCTAAATAAGTTTTCTAAAGCTTTCTATGAAGGCTTTAAGAAAATATGCAAAAGCTTTTCAGAATTTTCAAAAGCACTTAAAAAAACCTATCCGAAAGCTTTGCAAATTTTCTTCTAATACTCGTAAATTTTCGCACACTTTTACCGCAATTTTCGAAAGTTTTCAGATAATCAAGCTGACAGTTTTTAAAGTTTAAGAATTTCCTCTAAAGCTCCCGAAAGATTTCAAAAGCTCTTCAGTAAAGATTTTGCCAATTGGAAGCTTTCATTACTTGACTTAGCATTTCCGTTCCACTTCCAAAAGCTCTCGCACACTCGCACACTTCCATTCATATGTACACCACTTCAGTCCATAATATCTCCCCCTTGCTTCTGATGGAAGAATTAAATAATTAATTATTTTTTAGTCATTGTTAGGCCCAAAAAGGCTCATTTATACGTCAAATATCATCAAATTTCCAACAATATTAGGGAGATAGTCCTTAAAGCTTCTATATAACAATATTGGTAATCAATATGACTTTGATTGACCTGCGGTAACGTTAATAAAAGTCCACGGAAGTACTAACCAGCATTATTTCTGAGGTACAAAATGTTTATTTAATATATAGCAACATTGATTTAAAGCGCAATTTCATGGCTTTTATATCAGACGAGCTTTTTTTCTGTATGCGCTTCCCCTCGCAAAGGGTCATAAAAGTTTATGGCGCTTATCAGACTGCGTTTATTTTTCACTTATGAAATCTTCAAGTCTCTCCCCCCGCATCAAAACATGCAGAATCGTTTGTGAGAAAATAAAGATGAGGTGAACACAAAAGTGATTCAAAATTATCTAATTTCATCATTTTATGGAAATGCTCAATGGCATACAATTGTGAAATTTAAATTGCTATTTACCGTCTGTGACGCCTGTTTTATCCACACAAATATCATGAATGGGTCTCAAAGCTCTCAGCAATTCCGGAGGTGGATACTGTTGAGCAGAGGAAAAACGGAATGAATGAAATGAAAGGAAAATTTCCCAATGAATACTTACATGTTCATCTCGTCTTGGAGCAACTTTTTGCGCCATTGCACAGAGGAATGCAATTTGAAGAGCAATTGCAGTGATTAGGAGGATCTTCATGTTGATTGATTGGCGCAGAAAAAAAGGAGATTCAGCAATAAACCAATTCAGAAAACAATAATGAAACTTTGAGCTCGTAAAGGTGTCACGTTTGTTATTTATATGGCGAGAAAATAGAACAGAGAGCTTTTTTATGTATGTCATGCAACTGCTTAACTCCATTAATTCATTTGATAAATTAATTTTGCTGTCCGCTTCTCCCTAATTAACCCATCAAAGTCTGCACAATATGTCTAATTTCCTTTATGTACCAAATTAAATGAGAAGCTAAACGGAAACTACAATATATTGAGAGTTGAATAAATCGCGTGGAGCATTAATGAAAATCATCGAATCCACAATCAAGTTGATCTTGAAAATGTTGAACATTTTCTCAAGTCGATAGCTTTTAATTTTCTATTAGCAACTCGTGAGATTTTTTACAAACAGAAGAATGACTTTTCTTATATATTTATTTTCTGCAAATCACAATGAAGTGATTTGCCTTATTTTGAAGCAATTTTAGAATTAATTTCTTGTTGTTGCATCGTGAATTGTAGCATTTCACTGAATGCAAGTGATGCTTTTCTATCGAATTAATGTCAATTGCTACTTCCACTTCGAATGAGGATGAAGAAAATGCTACCAAGTCATGGAAAATAATAAAAGTGTCAGCTGTAAATTACAACTTGTGTGTCCTCATGATTAAAGTGCCATCGAGAGGGATCGTCAATGATTGACAATGGTAATTTCTATGTTTAAACACTATAAGAAAAAATATTCAATCCTTAAGCTCACCGTTCCCTAAAATCATTGAATCTAATTATGGAATATTTTCTTTGAACAGACACACACTCACTCTAAAAATCAACCACCCCATGATGGCAATTACGGTTAAGGGATGGCAGTTTTTTGCCCCCAATGACTCCAATATGGTGAGATATTTTTATCCAGCCCCACAGAGTCTGCCGAAGACTCGTGCGATAGTTTTCATATGGCGTGAAAGGAAATTGTTTGAATAAATTACCCCTTTTTTCGGTCTACGCGATGCCCCCTTCAAAAGGTATTGCTGAAGAGGCAAAGAAATTGTGGGAAATGGAGAAATGGGCGATGGAAAATGACGGAAAACCTCGAAAGGGGGGGAGTTATCTTACCGTGTTTCTTTCCTTGTGAGAAAGCGGAAAAAGAAACGATTTACTTCGCCTTTGTTTTCCCTCCACAAGACCTCCACAAAGTCTTTAAAAGTCCCAGGCTCAAGGGGCGAATCATTTCCAGAATCAGTCTCTAACGGACTTTCACTTGTATAAAAACGACCGCGTTTATACGATAAAATAATCCGGATCAAAAGTGTACTTGATCAAATTTTATTCTAGTCCGTTTATGTAGCAAAAATTTAGTCCGATTATGGTAATAAATGTCAATTGAACTACGCTAAAACACTTTTAACCGGCTTAAAATGAGTTTTAACGCGAAGAAATGCGTTGAAGCGCAATTTAACTACCATAAAGCGCTTTTTAACGGTTTTAACACAATTAAACGCGTTAAAACGCATAAAACGGTTATTCAATAATGATAAATTGATAAATAATTATATTAACACTGGAAGTTTAATAACAGTTGAAAATGCGTTTTGACGCAATTTAACGCGATTAAACGCCTTCTAACGATTTTAGCCTGCTTTAAGTGCATTTTAATGCAATTTTAATACATTAAAACGCTTTCTAATGGGTTAAAATGCGTTATAACTATTAAATTAAACTACGTTTAAACACAATTAAACGCGTTAAAATGCGATTAAGTGTTTATTGACGTTTTTAACCACCATGAAAAGCGTTTTAACGCTATTAAACTCATATAAAATGCGTTTTAACGTAATAAGACGCATTAAAACGGCTTTTAACGGTTTGATTTTGAGTTTTATTTTTATTGGATTTGTTGCGATACTCCCGGAAACGCCTGAGTATCTCATCTTCCGGGAGAAATTGGAAGAGGCTGAGAAATCCCTGAAGTTCTACAGAGGAGTGAAAGTG
>CAKKOB020000035.1:87843-108346 GCA_918844115.2 Phlebotomus perniciosus
ACCATAAAGCGCTTTTTAACGGTTTTAACACAATTAAACGCGTTAAAACGCATAAAACGGTTATTCAATAATGATAAATTGATAAATAATGATATTAACAGTGGAAGTTTAATAACAGTTGAAAATGCGTTTTGACGCAATTTAACGCGATTAAACGCCTTCTAACGATTTTAGCCTGCTTAAGTGCATTTTAATGCAATTAAAATAAATTAAAACGCTTTCTAATGGATTAAAATGCGTTATAACTATTAAATTAAACTACGTTTAAACACAATTAAACGCGTTAAAATGCGATTAAGTGTCTATTGACGTTCTTAACCACCATGAAAAGCGTTTTAACGCTATTAAATTCATATAAAATGCGTTTTAACGTAATAAGACGCATTAAAACGGCTTTTAACGGTTTAAAATGCGTTTTAACGGAATTAAATGCGTTAAAATGCTTTTCAACGGAATTAAAGGCGTTTAAATGCGTTTTAACGTAATTAAACGCATTAAAATGGCTTTTAACGGTTTAAAATGCGTTTTAACGTAATTAAACGCAATAAAACGGCTTTTAACGGTTTAAAATGTGTTTTAACGGAATTAAATGCGTTATAACGCAATTCAACGCCATGAAATGAGTTAAAACTACTATTTTCGTTGAGTTGAGAACAGGCACCGGCCATATTGGGAACAGAGGGGAAATCTGGATTCAGATAGTCCATCTCTAACGTGAAAATGGATCGGACAATCTGAATTTGATTAATTTTTAGTAGAAAATCCAAAATCCGAATTTTCTGTAGCGTATAAACGTAGTCAAAGTCTAATTTCTGAAAACATTCTGTAGATTTCCTGCGGATTTCTTGCAAACTTTATTCAGAAGCTTTTCAAAGATATTTTTTCTAGATATTCAACAAACAAATTAAAAAATTTATATATTTTTACAAACTTTTGTAACCTTTCCTAATGCTTTACAAAAATTCTTCAGAAAAAATTACAAAAATTCCCTCACATTGCGATTGATCTACCCCTTTAGGAACCACCTTTCTCTCCTCGCTTTTCATCTTGACGCTTTGTTTCTCTGTTTTGCTGTTGCAACATTAAATGAATTCTCTGATCTGGGCAAAACACTCATGAGGAAGTCCTTTTGCAAGTGGAGTGTTTGAGGATGTGGAATAGAGAGCACGTGAATTGCGAAACGGGGGGAAGATGAAAAAAAGAACTAAATTAGATTTTCAATTATACGACTTCATTTTTAATTAAGTCATGCTCCAACTGCGCGAGACACGGTGTAGAATTTTTAGGGTTCACAGTGCAAATGAGTGGAATCTTGGTTGAAGGTGTTTGTTGAGATGGGGAAAAATAAAATGAGTGGAAATAGAAAAGTTGGTGGATTGAGTTAATTAGAATATGATTGGACTCGTGTTCACCCAGTTTTTCTACCTTTTACTCTGTCATTCACCCAAAACCTCCTGGCGCAATTTTTATGGAGATAGCGCTTCTGGGAGCGCCTATGGGGGGATGGAAAATATATTTGAGGCCTTCTCTTACATCGTGTGCCTCTTTTTCCCAGGTAGAAAGAAATGATGGTTGTGGAGGTTGTAATAATAATTCTTATAGGTAACAAAATGGTTATTGCTGTTTCTTATCGCGAGCGTGTGTAATGTATAGGACTGTGGGTCATAAATTTCACTGCAAAATAACAAATCTCGCAACTTCTTTTCATGCTGGGCTGTGGCTTTCCGCATCTCCCTTCTCGCCCCCAAAGCATCGGAAGATGGAAAGGGAGAGAGAGCACCTCAAGTCTCAGGCATTGCGCTGTAACTCACTTGATGTTACATTTTCCAACCGAATTATAATCGTAAAATCTCAAAACATAGTCCGCGCACACTTCCCTCAGGAGACCCATGTTTTCGCATCAGACCCAGGCTCGTTAATACAATCAAGATAATAGATGGAGTGTAAAATAGCACTGCAAGGTTTATGGAAACCTCATTATGCCTTCAGGGCATGGGAAGAACCTGGAAAATTTCATGTTCAAGAGATTTTTCTTTTGCAAAATAACATCTAAAATTCAATGTTGGGAAACAAGAATTGATTGATTTTCATTTAATCTTTGCCATATTGAATTAAATTCAAAGGATCACCCGGATGAAACCCATTATCCATTGAGAATAAGAAATTAGGGATAGCAATAGAGATATACAACTTGTACATAATAAGAAAAACTTTTCCCTCTCGTTGACAAATTTGGATTACAAGAGCATCACTTTTGTCCGAATATTGGGATCTCTCTCCGAGTATTCGCTTGAAAAGACGTAGTGTGAATAGGAAAATTGGGGAGTGAAGGAAATCCTCCCTCCCTCATGCTTTTCTGCACAAAAAAAGCTCCTCAATAGATAGTTGATTGGTATTCAAATGGTGTTTCTTGTGGCACTTGGCGAAATGGACGCGCAACAGCAGCCAGTGAAGATGGCAAAAGGGGAGAAACAAAAAGTCATATAAATCAATGTTTTGACATCAATATTGATGATGTTGTGAAAATATATAAAATTCTACACGACGAGTGTGAATTTATCCAGCGAGACTATATTCACCGGAAATGCATCAATATTGCATAATACGAGGCTGTATGTGGCAATTAATTAAAATATTCCCATAGCCGTAGGATATTATTTATATTTGAAAATTTGTATTTATTGACTTTTATCTGCGGAAACCAATAAAATTCACATTTCATCATTTGAGATTTTTTTTCAATTATCGACCTTTTATTTGGTGTTTTCCGCAGCTGCTTGTTTGACTGCCGTTTCCTGTTCTTTTTTTTCTTTGCCATTTTGATAATTTCAAAGTAGATTTTCCAATTTATTTGAGAGACTCAAAATTGTAAATTAACAAACACTTTATGAAGGAAACGACGCATGAAATTTGAAATAAAAATCAATAAATAGATAATATTTGTAATGAAATTATAAAACGTAAAGTCCTTATATCGGGGTAATATTCAGGTGGGGGTGTTTGGTTCTTATTGATCTCAAAAAAGTGGATGGCTAAAAATTGTTTCATTTTTGCATTCATGAACTTTCTTATATACACGAGGATATTTTTGTAAATATTGTGTTTCCTGAAACAAGCAAAATTACAGCATAAACAAAGAATGATTTTGTAAAAATATTTTCCAAAGCAAGATATTTTATATTATATTTTGCCCCGAAGATTATTTCAATTCAATGTGAGATGAATTTGAAATGTATTTTACCAGGAAGTGTGAGAAGAATAACAGTGTTTATATTTGGTATATAAATATTTCGCCTGAAATTGAAAAAAATTGTAATTTTCATAATTTAAATTAAAAGGTTGTTATTAAAAAAAAATCTTGCAATAAATCTGTTTTAAAGGCTTGAAAAACAACGCCATAACCTTTAGAAAACCTACATGAATAAGCGATTCTTTGCTTGCTTTATACAAAATTTTAAACAGTTTAGAAAATAAAGTCATTGTTTAACAATAAAATAAAATAATTTGACTCAATAATTTGATACGAAGTATGAAGTTTAAATGAATTATTTCTGGACCTTTAAACGTTTAAGCATTTTCCTTACTCTTTTCCTCAATTTCCTTCTATTTATATAAACAAATTCCAAAGATTTTAAGTCCCACAATCTGTAACAATTCTTCAGATATTTGTTTTCAAGAGGAGACTTCCAAGAAATCACAGGGCAAAAGTTGAAAGTCTCTGACCTTATGCATCACCCTCACTTTGGACATTTCTGGAGACTTTTAAAAAATGACACCAAACCCTCGCAAATGACCCAAATTTCATCCCATCTTTTGCCCCCATTCAACGTGGGTGGAGATGATATTTTATCATTTGCCAATGGCATGTGTCTTGTGGATGGTTACCAATAAAAAGTAAGCATGTGGTTAGTTTTTCAAGCCCAGTGGCATCCAGCTGTGGGCGCATCTTCACTTATCTTTGTTGGCGAAGAGAGAATTTTGCGATGTGCCAAATTTATGGGAATAAAATGAAATAAAATATGTTGAGGAGAGATGGTCGATGGGGGGGGGAGTTTTTGCTTTTTTTCCCTCCACCCACCCTCTGCAAACATTCAACACCCATACATATAATGTAGGAGTGGACGAGGAGCCGTGCGTTTCGGCGAGAAGGGTTGAAGATTTAATGCTACAGGGTGATAAATCACTATAGAGAGTGTGCAGAATGTGTGGCATCTTTTTCTCATTCCGCTCGTCTGTCCTTCCGTGCGGAGGAGGCAGGATATTTAGTGGCTTTAAGTAGATGACATCGCAAGCAAAAGGGGTGCTTCTTCTTCACTATTTGCCCATTTGTCGGTGTGCTGCGGCCGCCCATCCCGGGTGATAGTTATTCTTGAGACTATATATGGATTTTTCCTCATTTTCCGCATCCTTCCCGGGAGGGGTGACCCTTGTGTGTCATCTACATAAAATATACATAAATGGCACAAAAATAGGAGAGGATAACGCCTGGAAAAACGATGACGTTATTGTTCCCCCGAGGTGGCGTCTTGTGGTATTTTTCCCTCTCCCCCCAAAAGCATCGACCCATCTCGATGTCTCTCTTCCATCAGTTATTTGATTTATTATCCGATTGTCAAACAGTTCCTTAACGCTTGTTATTTATGAAATTCACAGTGTTCTTTTCCTTTTGTCTCCCCAATTCCCAAATCTCCTCTTGATCCCACAAAAAACACCATCAGAAATGCAATATAAAATATAGAAAAGTACCTATTTGAAAAAAAGAGAAAATTCTGGGAGAAATTTTACAATATTTTATGGCTGAACTGATACTTTTCCCATTGAGATTGTGCTGGCAAAAACTCTCACGCTCAACATTATTGATGATTATTTTCCCGTCATTTCTTGTCTCTCGACAAAATCAACTTTAAGGTAATTTTCTTCACGTGCTCCACATAAACTCAATTTATTTCCCACCCAGAGGGCTAATAGTCTTTGGGCTCCAGGGATCACAAAAGGGAAGAGTTTACCAGAGCAAATGCCAAGGGGACACAGACAAACTCTCAATGACTGGATGTTTGTAAACCTTCAATTTGTTAAATCACTGTGAATCTAGCTTTTTGATTTTAATGATAATTTGAGGAATTGATCTCCAGAGTGATCCTCTGATCCTTGCAAGTCGTTAAAGAGCAAATTCAAATCAAGGACAGTTATTTAACGGTCAAAAAACATTAAGAAAATCGTTCGTAAAATCTTTCAAAATAACTTTAAAATTAAATATTTGAATACTTAAACTTTCTCATGAGATTTTATCATTTTTCCTCTGATCCTAAAAACACTGAATTGTAAATTTGCACTTAACAATTCAAAAAAAAGCATATCTCGCTTAAACATAACGTTCGTCTTGTATCCTTTAAGTAAGGAATGTTTTTAATTATTTCTACGCCAAGCTCATTAATTCATTAGAATAAAATCACGCTCACGGATCTCTTCTTTTCGAGTTAAGACTGTAATCCAGACTGGGATTCATCTCCCGACAAAATGCCGTAATTCACCCCGTGTCAGAAATTTCTCACACTCCTGGATGGAAACACGATAGCACAGCTTTTAGATAAGTAGTGAAAATAATTAAAATTTCAGTTAATATTTTCATACAATACGAATCCACTAATTTGCCCCCAAGGTGGGTGTTTAAAGTGACTCCCACGGTATCATTAGTTGTGATAGCACTGGAGGGTTGATGGAAGAATAGAGTAATGACGGATACCGGAAGCGAATATCATTTTGAATATAAGCCTCAGGTTTCAGCTTTTATATGTAATTGGGGCTCCTGGCACACATACATTAGTGGTTAGAGAATTTGCCTTTTGGGAATATACGATATAGGAGGTGAGCCAGAGGTGGTGAATGTATGCGAAGTTCCGGTCGTTTCAAAAACACACTACCCCGTACCATCGTACAACCTCGTCCGGAACACCATGGTTTCCGGCCTATAAAAGAACATTTTCCTCACATTCAGATCGAGAGAGAGAATATTATTCAGCTCATGTGAATAAAACGTATGTGGATATTGCCGAGAAGGAGGTTGATGAGATGGATTTGGATTTGTTCTGATGGGTGCCCGGGAAAAAGCTCCCTCTGTGTCTTCCTTTTGTTAATTGAGTGAAAAAGAGGGAGTATATATATAATGCTTCCATTGAGAAAATATTTGCCTATATCGCCGAAAATTTATATTGGACTCTCTCCTCTCTGATTGAACTGAAGGGGATACTTTATTGGATTTCTCCTTCCCCTCTTGGTAAAACACAAAGGGTTATTCATAAAGAGAAACTTTTGTCTGCCAAATTTATAAATGTTACGTGAAACAGTGGAAATTTTAAGTTCTGGAAGTCTTTAGGGATATTTCAGAAATTTTGATGGTTTTCAATGAAAATCTGGATAAACTGAAAATTTTGAAACGTTTTTACTGGAAATGTTGAAGAATTTCTATTGAAAATCTTGAAGAATTTCTACTGAAAATCTTGAGAAGTTTCTACTGGAAATCTTTAGAAGTTTCTACTGGAAATCATTAATGATCCCAACTGGAAATCTTGAAGAATATCTACTGGAAACCATTTTTGATCTCAACTGGAAATCTTGAAGGATTTCTACTGAAAATCTTTAGAAGTCTCTACTGGAAATCTGTAAGAATTTCTACTGAAAATTTTTAAAAATTTCTCTGGAAATCTGGAAGAATTTGTACTGAAAATCTTGAATAATATCCACTGGAAGTCATTAACGATCCCAACTGGAAATCTTAAAGATTTTCTACTGAAAATCTTGAAGAATATCTACTGGAAACCATTTTTGATATCAACTGGAAATCTTGAAGGATTTCTACTGAAAATCTTTAGAAGTCTCTACTGGAAATCTGTAAGAATTTCTACTGAAAATCTTTAAAAGTTTCTACTGGAAATCTGTAAGAATTTCTACTGAAAATCTTGAATAATATCCACTGGAAGTCATTAACGATCCCAACTGGAAATCTGGAAGATTTTCTACTGGAAATCTTGAAGAACTGCAACTGGAAATCTTTACAGGTTTCTACTGGAAATCTCTAAAACTTTCTACTGCAAACCATGAGGAGTTTTCAATTTAAACCGTTATAATTTAAAAACACATATTTCTTTCTCCTTAATGTAACTTTCAGTTAATTCATCGAGAAAAGATTCCCAAAATGGCTATAGGAGAACTTTTAGGAACCCCAAAAGAAACCCTTGTCAATTTTATTTAGTTGTAAGTCACCCTTTGTGGCGACGAGAGAGAATATCAACGCAAGAAATTAACAATGGTGAAAGTATCTTAGCAGATGTCACCACAGCGAAAATATCACACAGCTTCTTGATTCTGTCATCCGTGACGACACAAATTAAATTAAGAGGGAGACGCTAAAGGATTCATTCACGACTTATATAGAAAATCTTTATCTAATTTTACTCGAGGCGCTTTGCGGATGGCGGAGGCGCAAAAAGGGGGCATTATTATTGCTGTGAATTTACACCCACGCCAAATTACATTTTGCAATACAGTGTCACATCAAATTATAACAAACAATGCAGCCCCTTTGGGATCTCCATTTCAATTGTTACACCCTGTTCGTGATGGTGTTGAACAGTGGCTTGTGTTTAAACAAAATGCAGTCTTTCCAGAGAGATTGGTAATTGCATAGACTTAATTCCAATCTACTTGAAAAGTAGACAGACCGAGGGGATCTCTCTCACGCCTTTATACTGTTTCGCAGCATCCAATTTTGTGTTCCATCTTGAGTTTCAAATGGAATTAAAATTTTCATGCTGGGAGTTTTGGCTGATGCTGTGCGAATAGGTGGAGGGAGACAAGATAATTTCCTCTTGTTTCATCCATACAAAATTTACAGAATTCGTTACACATTTATACGAGATGTTCATGAGATGTGAATTGATAACACATTTACTTTAATATTCTTACACATTGTTTGTTTAAATAATTTAAAATGCTTCAATTTTGGGTAAAATTGAAAAGTTGGAGAAAAATATCAGTACTAAAGGGCTACTCGTAGGCGATTGCAGCGACCCAAGCTGTGACTTTACATCATTACTATTTTATTGCATTATTTTAACTATTTTAGCAATTTTAAAAAAAAATCCTATAGCTCTTAATCGTAAAATAAAACTCTAAAATTTTGTTTTAAATAATTTCCATTATTTCCAATGCAAAATGGCATGAAAAGCGTTCTTTTAGCGTGCTCAAAAAGTGATAAAAGTAAATTATTTAAATTATATTACTCATAAAAAATATTTATTTATCTTTCCGAAATGTCACAGATGAAATTTTGACCATATTTTCCGCTCCACTTGCAGCAAATAAAATCAATTACCGCGATGCAAACGCAAATGTTATCGATTAAAAAAATTGCTTTTTCTCGAACGTGTGTTTTTTTGCAATGAGCTCAAAAAATGAGATAACAAAAATGTTTGTACCTTTTTCATATTTTCCCACCCACTTTTTACACCCCCACCCCCTCCGTCCACCCAGCAATAATTCCGTGTGTCATTTGCAGAGAGGAGTTCTGGTGCATTTCATTTCCTCACACACTTGGCATGGACACCAAAGTGTTATGTCAGCTAATGTCTTTTAAACGATGACAGGGCATATTTAACTTTCGTTTCCAGGTGCATTTGAATTCTCACGGGGGCGGCAAGAGCTCTTCCCTAATAAATGTGGGTGTCACTGCACTTGCCCACCCGTGAATGCCCCCGGAAAACCCACATACAAATTTGAGTTCGAGAGTTGAGAAAAAGCTCTGTCGCATCCTGAAACTTTTATGCTGGTGGGAGTCTTTTTTTTTATTCATACAGTGAATTTTGCGCACCATTTGCGTGGGGGAGGCCATTATGCATGGTAGCTATTAAAAGACATCTCTCCCTGGACCGGGAGAGCCCGGCATAGTGGAATTAATTGAAAAGCTACAAATAAGGAAAATTAAAATTATTGTGTAATTATTTATTAAAAAGCCATTGTCGAAAAATCGTAAATTTGGAGGGCGAAAATGACATTGGGTCCGCGCGAATGGTCCAAATATAGAACCCATTGGGCATAATGTTTTAAAATGAGCCACTCCTCTCTCTTATTTTATGCCAGAGTGGTAATGGCACAAGTTTTAGCGTTTTCGGCATATGGTGAATTTATGGAAAATAAATTTTGCACCATAATTAACATTTGCGCGCTCGAAGCTTTATGGGCCTCATTGTACAGGAAGTGGATGCACGAATGGATTTCCTCATATTTACCAGCAAATTTTGCCTCTGTGTTTGCAGGTCGGCCTGAACCGAGTGTCGCGTGGTACAACGGCGTGATGCCTCTGTCGACGGGCACGGGAGTCTCCATGGGGCGCCACGTCACGGTGAATCGGCTGGAGATCAACCACGTTAACAGGGACGCCCTCAATAACACCTACAAGTGCCAGGCATCCAATACTAAACTAGTGCCACCGGCCGAACGGAGTGTTCGGTTAGAAATGTTATGTGAGTAAAAATTTAAGAAAAATCAAAAATTATTTTTTCAAATATTTGAGGATGTAGGGCTCTATTCTGTCACTAAAGTTAAAGAAATAATGTGAAAAATAAGGATTTGGTGTTCTAAGTTTAATCCTAGATCTTTGCCTAGATCTTGATTGAAGCCTTTGCCTTAATCCTGAATTAAGACTTCGTCTAGATCTTGATTTAGGCCTTTGCCTAGATTTTGATTTAGGGCTTTGCCTAGATTTTGATTCAGGGCTTTGCCTAGATCTTGATTGAAAGTTTTGCCTTTATCCCGAATTAGGGATTTGTCTAGTTCTTGATGTAAAGCTTTGCCTTAATCCTGAATTAAGGCTTTGTCAAAGCTCAAAAAAAGTGTACAGACATTGAAGAAAGGCTTAAAGTTTGAGCTTTTAAACTCTATAGAAACAATAATTTTAAATATTTCTTGGACTTTCAAAGTTCTTTCATTTGTAAATTCAAGCAAAATTCTTCCAACTTGAAATTTCCACTAAATTATCCCCTGAATAAATCAGCCTTTATTGTATCGTTGGAGAAAGTTTCACGGTGGGAATTTTATGAATTGTCAATCACCGACACGTGAATGTTAAGCCGTGTAAGTTGGGAGGGTTGATTTGGGGCTTACGCTAAGATACGACAATGACAACAGAGGAATAATGCGGTGGCTGTTTTTCTTTTGCAGTAAAACCACTCACCGTGAACATATCGGAAAAGCCAAGACAGCTGGTATCAGAGACAGAGTACAGCTTAAGGTGTGATGTCAATGGCTCCATTCCCGACACTGAAGTCAAATGGATGCAGAACAATCGGCCCTTTAAGCGTGGCAAGGTGAGTGACACGATAAAGTGTGCAACCATAAGAGATCCTGCGTGCTTTATTCTATATGGGTTAGGATTTAATTGGGGCAATTCTTCTTCACAGATAAATCTGATGACGAACTCTAGCGTTGCAACGTCTGTTCTCACCTTTCGACCTGCGCCAGAGGACGATGGCACAATTCTCAAGTGTGAAGGCTCCAATCCACGACTCCCAAATTCTGCTCTCGAGGACTCCATGGTGATGAATATAATGTGTAAGTTATTGTCTTCTTTTCTTATGTTTCCTCGAAGGTGGACAAGTCACGGAATTTATGTCACTCAAAGGTCAAATGGGAAGATGTTTATGAGGAGGTTTACAAGAAATACGGGAAATGTTTACAAAAAAGACTATAAAAGGTTTTCCAGAAATATTTTTTTAAAAAAGTTTTGTCCTTTTAAGATAAATCTGGATTCACACTATAAAAATTAATCATCAAAATACATATTAACAAACAGTAAATAAAATTTATTTAGTGTAAAGCTCAGCTTAAAGCTTAAGCCTGGCTTTAATATTGGTGCTGACTTACAGATTAAAGCTTATGGTTGACTTGAAGCTAACGATAAGCCGTCTTAAAAATTAAGTCTGGGTCAATGCTTAAAGTTGGCTTAACGCTGACGAGGCTGACTCTGAGCTTGATGCTAACTTAAAGCTTATAGCTGGCCTAATTTTTAGTCTTGCTTAAAGCTTAAAATTTGCTTAAAAATTAAACCTGACTTAATGCTTAGGTCAGGTTTAAATTTAATTCTGATTTAACGCTTAAAGTTGGCTTAAGGCTTAAAGCTTAAGGCTGGCTTTAATCTTGGTTCTGACTTAAAGATTGAATCTTATAGTTGGTTTAACGCTGACAAAGTTGACTTTGAGCTTAAAGCTTATCTGTACTAAAATTTAAGTCCTGCTTAAAGCTTAAAATTTGCTTAAAACTTAAAGCAGACTTAATTCTTTGGGCTCTGGTTTAAAATTTAATTCTGGCTTAACACTTAAAGTTGGCTTAAATCTTTAGACTGGCTTTAAGCTTGAAACTGACTTAAACCTGGCTTAAAACTGCCTTTAAGTTAACTTCAACTTAAAGCTAAGATTGGCTTTAATCTTGATCTTATATCTTTAAGGTTGACTTAAACCTGACTTAAAGCTTCAGGTTTAGTCTTAAGCATAAACTTGTTCTCTATCAAAAATGCATTTTGTCTAAATATTTGAAACTAATTTGATAGCGTGGATTTACCTAAAGAGAGATTTTTTTCACAGAGAGATTTGCTACAAGATTTGGGAATCTTAAATCCCAATTCTATAACTCATCCACCCCTTAACTCATGAGCTTCCACCTTAGTGCAATTTATTCTTTATTACTCGTATTTCTGTCCACTAAAATTCCAACATAATACACGGTTGAGGGTGTCGTTGCTTGGAAGATCAGTCTTTTCTTGTGTTTACGACAAATAACAACCTATGCCCAACGCCAAAGTGGGTGCAAAGGAGATGAAAAGCAAAACGAGGCAAAGATGAAATGACGACAAAGGGAATGGAGGAAAAAAGTAGAGGAAATACAATTTTCTTGACTGATGTTTTGGCATTACTCAACAAGGACACATAAAAAAGCCAAAGTCCATTATCTTAGCAAACACCTTGAACAAATCTTTAAATGGTTCACACATTTCCGCAGCTCTTGAGTTACACTCTTGTTGGATTATGTAGTGGAATTTCTTGAGATTGTCACAAGAAGACCTGGGGAAAATGGCATCGCGTGTGAAGTGCATGTAATTTAAGAGAAAATTTAAAGAAAAAATTTCATCTCCGCCTCGTGGATGAAAAACAAGGTGGGTGATGAAAAGTAACTCTCAGGAAAAAGAAATAAAAGAAATTCTATGGAGAAAATTTTTTACTGAGAAAATATATTTTATGAGGGAAAATATTTTGTCACATTTATAAGGTTTTCCTATTCTTCTCTAAATTAATCTTACAATCTGTAGTGGGAAGCACTTACACCCTTTTTCTCAGGATAATAAAAATTTATTTCAATAGCATCTCAAAGTGACAAGAGAAAGACAAGAAGCGCTACATAGTATAGGAAAATTTGCTAAAAGTCAAAGAGGGGACAGAAAAATGGCAGAGCATTAATTAAGTGAAATTGGTTGAGAGATAGAGCGAGATTGGTGGTCTGGCAAATTCCCCAAAATTGATCGTTTTCTTCTCATTCAGATGCACCGCAAGTGAATTTATCTCTGGGATCAACGCTAAATCCCGACGACATTAAGGAAGGAGACGACGTGTACTTTGAATGCCACATAAAAGCCAATCCCAAGGAGCACCGCATAACTTGGTCACACGATGTAAGTATATTTCTGATTCACGAAGAGAAAAAGTTACTAAATTTTTTAGACATGTAAATGTCAAGTAGAACGAGTATGGATGTTTGATTTTTCGCCCTTAAATGACCACGTCACGCATCTTATATGCTTGATTTACGAATTTTGTATTACAAGGTAAAATGTGTAACATGTCTGGTCGAATATGTGTAAATTACACATTTAAATCACAGGATCAGTAATTTAAATAAGGAATCTAGTAATATAAATATGTGCAATTTCAGTAAAATAACATAATTGGAATACAGTGATTTTCATGACAAACAAATCATTACTAATTCATAAAAAAAAAATCAGTAATAAGAGTGTCTATTTCGGTAATAAAAATATGTGAATACTAGTGCGTCACACATCTTACATGCTTTATTTACACATTTTATATTACAAACTCAAATGTGTAATTTTTATTGGCCCAATATGTGTAAATTACACATTTAAGTCACTAAATCAGTAATTTACATAAGGGATCTAGTAATACAAGTATGTAAGATATCAGTAAAGTAACATCACTGAAATCCAGTTTTTTTCATGAGAAACAAATTATTACTAACTCATAAAAAAATCAGTGATAAAAATGTCTAATTCGGTAATAAAAATATGTGAATACCAGTGCTATTATTTTGGTAGTATTCACTAAGATTAAAGTACAAAGTATCTGAGATATAACCTTGGAATAATTATATCTAAAAGATCCAGTAATTTGTAATGTGAAATTCTGTAATATTAATGAAGAGTATTGTAATTTACAAGTGTAATTCTCACATATACATGTGTAGGTTCTATGATTTACATGTGAAACGTCGCACATTTAAGAATTCTCGTGTGCATTTTTCTTCGTGTAAATCCAAAGGGGTCGGAAAACCATTCACCAGCTATTTACAACGCCTAATTGATTGAGAAGCTTCACTGAGCTTTAGCTTTATTTCTTTTGATGTCTATATATCTTCTCTGGGGGCAAGTTGACAAGAAAGAGATTGCATATAGAGGAGGCGTCAATTAACTGTCGTTACTCTCCTTTGGGTGTTATTTGCAATTTTCACCAGAGAACTCAATTAATTAAAACTATTTTGCATCTTTTTCCCCCTCATTTTTACCTTTCTCACCTTTTGAGCCAATATCATCTCGAATTTCACAGGGAAATCCAGTGGTGCAGAACGTAACATGGGGTGTAATAATTTCCACACGTTCGCTCGTTCTTCAGCATGTGGCACGATATCACGCAGGTCAATACACATGTGCTGCAGCCAATGATCGTGGAGAGACGCAGAGTTCACCTGTCACCCTACGGATCCACTGTAAGTCGAACACACATTTCATTCTCTACCCAAATCGACAAATATATAAATCACCATGAAAGTGCTCAAAAGCTCTCCACCTCCGCCCCCCAGAAAGCGCAAATATGTGCTTCATCAAGCCCTTTCCTCCCTCACACTATATGCAAATTTCTGAGCGTGGCAAAAGCTCTCTCTCTCTCTGGAAGCTCCTCGCAGAGATAAACTTCAACTTTGTTATTATTTATTCCACATCGTGTTGACGCAATTTGATATATATTAACAAAGTCATGGAGTGAGTTAAACTTGCGCCAGAGCATTTACGCGTAATTAACAGTTTAGCGTGGTGTAAAGTTTCACCCTTCGAGGAGACACAGTCAGGCGATAACGTTCGACTTCCGGGTGAAATTCTTAATTTTCCACGCCTCATTTCTCTCGATTTTTTCTTGCCATCTCGTTTCATGAACGACTCAGCAATTCCGAATGAATTATTCATGCAACAAACATTCGAAAGAGATGGAAATGAAGAAATTGTAAATGAATAATCAGCTTCTTTTTGCAATTCTTTGGGTAAGAATGGAAATTTTGCGGGGTATTTTTTCCAAGCAACTGTATCGTTCACATAAAACACCGTAATCTCTGGAATAGATGAAAAAAATGCTTTGTGTGGAAAAATTTGTTGGATTCAATCAATTGGAGAAGAATAATCCACGAAAAATCTAAATATTTTCTAAAAATTATGAATTTTAGGAGCAGAAAGTTTAATAATTTTAAATCTTTTTTAAACTCTGTGATTTCATATATAATAGAATTATCGCTAAATTGTTGCTGAAACCCCGAAATATTTGCTCAAAACTTTTATCTAAACCGATTAGGAGGAGATAGAGCATTAAAGAAGCGTATACACGACTTCCTGCATTTTTACATTTTGTATGAAAGTTCCCTAAAAATTTCGGCACTTCGGATGTATTGGAGAGCTTTGAAAAGCTTAAAAGAGCTTTAAATATAGCTTAAAACAGTTTTGAAAAAAAACTTTAAAGAGTTTTGAAATAAAACTCAAAAAAGCTTTGGAAGAAACCTCAAAGAGCTTTGAAAGGAAACTTAAAAGTGTTGAAATAAAGCTCAAAAGAGCTTTGAAAGGAAACTTGAAAGAGCTTTGAAACAAAGCTCAAAAAAGCTTTGGAAGGAACCTCAAAGACCTTTGAAAGGAAACTGAAAAGTTTTGATATAAAACTCAAAAGAGCTTTGAAATAGTGCTCAAAAGAGCTTTGAAATAGTGCTCAAAAGAGCTTTGAAAGGAAACTTGAAAGAGCTTTGAAATGAAGCTATTTCAAAAGGAATTTTGAAAGGAAGCTTGAACAGCTTGAAAGAGTTTTGGAGGGAAGCTTTAAAGAGCTTTCACGTCAAAATTTTCGTAAAAATCGTAAAATTTTCGAGAAACTAATCAGAAAAAGAAACTATTCTGAGATCTAATGCGTATCCATATATATAATATTAGTAGAACTCCCGTTTCCAAAGACGCTCGCAAACTTCCTACATGACGATAATATCTCTCCCTTGCTTTTTGGTTAATGTAAAAAGTATATAAATTTAATGATCTACAGATAGATTTGGGAGGGGGGGGGGAGTGTCATCGAAAACCCGAACTCTCTATTTACAACCGATTTTTTAATCAAATTGCAACATAAAATCCATTAAATCCTTAAATTTGTAAAACAATTATGAATCTCTTTCCCCACGTGGAAAGTCGTGAATAAATTCCCAACAGCTTTGAAGTTCCTTAAAACTTAAGAAAATGAGAAAATGCATAAGAAAGGATTTTGATGCAATCTCAAGACTTAACAGTGGCGAATCTCAAGAGCAAATAATGACACTGCGGGTGGGGTAGAAAAAAAGGTAAATGTTGAAAGGTGTGAAAGTGTCTATGGTGGGGGTGGAATATGAAAGAAAATTTCGGTGTTTATTCAACACCAGTTTTCATTATGGCTGTGCTCGTTGTCTTTTCATCAAATATTTATTAGTGCTCCCCATATAGAATGAATATTGTTTTGGGTGTGCTCTATCAACATCCTCCGCCTTTATTGCAGCCCCCACACCCTTCCACGAGAGGACCATGAATAAAGGAAAACTTTCCATAGTGGGGCAACCATTTGCTCTGGCTGTTAAGCGAGAAATTTCTCTCTCTTTTGTGACGACGGGGCAATGAAATCTTGCCATTGTAATATTCTCACTCTTTTGCTTTTCCATATAACACACCATCCATGTAATTATTGATCCTCTTTCTCGTGGCTTGTCTGGGTATAATTTTATCACCCAACAGCAGAAAATTCATCAATAATTTTTCTTCAATCATTATCCATTTCAGCCCAAGATTTATCGTCATTTCACGATTTTTATGCCCACCTTCTGGTGGGTTTCATTAACTTCTAAGCACCCTTTTGCGACCAATTTAGCTTTTTATGTTTTCATATAAAGTGCGATGAGGCAGCTTTACATAATCTTCGGAATATTTTCGATAAGGACGTGGTAGTAAATTCATAATTTCAAATCAAATGCTATAATATTGCATTAATTAACTCAACGATATGATATTCGGTGGACATTTAAGCGATACGTAAAAGGACACTAAAAAATCCCAATTTTTTGGTGCCTTAATATTTAATCCGATGAGAAAGAGAGTCTGTAAAATTTCAAGAGTATTATCTGCAGTTTAAAAAATTGTTAACTATGACGAAATTGTCTTATTTAAAGAAAAGTGCAAGAGGAAGTTTTCGTCAGTTTGTATTCGGCTTTGCAGAAGAACCAGGGAAAAAGCATGAAGATTGTCGATTCCCACGGGAATTATTCAGCCAGTGTTATACAATTCGTCTGGAGAGTCTCAAGAAGTCTATTTTATTTCATGAAATCCCCATGACCTTCCTCTATTTCTATGTGTTTTCCAAGAGATGGAAATCATGCAAATATTCCACATAATCTCTAAAGTCAGTTCTATGTGACATTTTCCCCTTTGGAAAAGATAACAAAGAACCATCAATTTTCCACAATGCTCACAGTATCCATACTGTTTATGATTCTAAATCTGAAGACAGTGCAGATGCTACATATTCTGGCATGGAGTGGCGAACAAACACACAATCCAACAACTATTTCCTGGTCTAATTGGAAGAAATATTCACAGTGTCTCTTAAGATGCAATGCCTAAGCTTCTTGCATCTTTGTTCACTTCCATACCAATGTTTTGTGAGGAATAAATGTGCCAAAGTGTTTTGAAATTTACATCCTGAGTCCTCCCAGTATTATTGCAAGGGGCGTAGAACTGACTCTAATGCCTCTGCACTTTAAGTTTTGAATTTAATTCACAAAACAAATAAGATTCAAATGAATTTTCTTGCATATGCTCTTGCGCAAAATGCCATTCTCACCAAGTGACTCTCAACTTGAGCAACAATATTTTATTGTCCCAAACACGCACTCCCAACCGCGTAAGAGCAGTACTAGAAGTCATCTAATTTGCGAATATCTAGGAAGTATGCTTGAACTTCCTGGAAGATCATTTTCTGATATGTAACGCTTTTACTACATTTGGACAATCAATTGGCTTTCAGAAGATTCTATGAGCTTTTCGAAAATTTTGAAAGCTTTTAGGTCAATATGCTATAGCTTTAACCATTGATTTAGAAGTTCTAGAACATGTGAAGCTTTAAAGAAAATTCCAGAACTTTGAAATCAAAGCTCTCTAAAGCTTTCCTTCAAACTTTCTTAGGCTTCCTTCCAAAGCTCTTCAAAGCTTTCCTTCAAAACACTTTTAAGTTTCTTTTGAAAGCTCTTTAAAGCTTCTTTTCAAAGCTCTTTTAAACTTTATTTCAAAGCACTTTTAAGCTTTCTTTCAAAGTTCTCCAACATTTCCGAAGTGCCGGTATTATTGGAGAACTTTATCATCTTTTATCTTTCAAGAATTAACAACTTTATCATCGATCTTCCCGATGCAATGTTTTGGTGACTGACAAACTCACTTTGTAATCACTTTGAACCCACTCAATTAAAAAAACAATTTGAATGTCAATTAAAATAGAATTTAATAAGCTTTATTATGAAAAAAAGAACAGTTCTCATAACAAAATTATAGCTTTGATAATTTATTTTAAAACACATTCAAGAATTCTTATAGAAATAATCTTTTATTTTTATTACAATTCCATCAATGTCCTTCCAAGAAACATCCATTGCTATTTCCATTCACTTAAATTGATGCTAGTAGGAGTTAATTCGACAGACAACTTTTCCATCAAAGTCAATTAAAATCAATTGAAGTGCTGAATTTCAATAAAAAGTGCCCATCACTTGCAAAGTGCCATGAAATGAATATTAAAATTTTCTCAGAACCTGAGCTATAAAGAGAAAGTTTTGCACTGAAGTGCAAAATCAAGTGTGAAAATATCTTTGGGGTGAAATGTTGGCAAGATGTAAAGTCCTTATACTCAAAATCCTTTCATGTGGTGTGTGAATTCTTTCAAGTCGATGTTTTTGGGGAAAGATTCTCTCCCGTCAAAGACTTCTTTTAGCCCCTTGCATGACACGTTCAAGAGCGAAATCGTGTCTCCTTTTCTCACCAAGAATTTCCCTCCTCGAGATGGATTCATTGGTGAGAAGAAAAGGCATCCATATAAAAAGACAATATGCTACCAATGCGGCATTTTGAGGGATAAATCACATGTTAAGGGGGATGGAAAAAGACCAAACTTATTGGTAAATCTCCGTGCACTCTTTTGCGCTTATTCTTGCACTTTGGAGATGTGGAAGCTGCGAGTCATGGGGTGTTGGAGGCGATAGAGAAAGTTTTGGCATGGTAAGAAAAATTCACAACAGTCACTGGGTGAGATTTGTGAAGAATTGAAATTTCCACGCAAAAGGGAAGAAATGAAAATCCCTTAACTTTTCAACCAATTCAAATTGATCTCTTCTCCCTCCCATTTTCTCGTATAAGAATAGTTCGCCGGAAGTTTTTCTTTCGTCTTCTCACATGAGGATTTTCACATCTAAGCGCGGGAGAAACTTTCAGATGCCAAGGAGTAAAGCTTTCCTTCCTCATAAGCAATTTGTAAGATCAACTTGAAAGCTTAAAAGAGCTGGAAGGTGATCGAAAAGGGGGTTTCTTCGCAAACAAGATATTTTGTTTGAGATTATCTAATTCAGCAAATATTTGATTCTTATAAAGAAAGAATTTTTTTTTAATTATAATATGTTTTAAACAAATTGGTGAGAATCTTTAAAACTAAAATTTTCCGGTTAAAGAAACCAACTCAAACTCCCAAAAGCTCTTTCCTTGAAGCAATCTCAGTTGTAAAGACGGTGAACGAGGGAACGGAAGGAACAATTTACCATTTAACTTTGTAAATACAGAAAGTTTTTCCCATTCTCGGTGCACAGATCTATAATTGACCAGTTTGCCAGACATAGAGACAGACTAATGGTCAGAGTGAAATTTACTGTTGTTACTGTCTCGTCTTGTTGTACAAAATGGCAAGACTTCTTCGCCCCCCCCCCCATCTCTAATTTAATTGCTGCTCTCCACGTGTATTTTGAGGACTTGTGAATGTACCATAAATTGTTGTTGATACAAAATCTGATAGAGAAATAATTCTCAAAGTATTAATTAATGGCGTGAGAGAAGTGCATGTGGGTGGAAAATGTTCACAAGCTTTACCCCGAGACTTTATAGGCGGGGGAGGATAGAAGAATTTAAGAAGTATTTTCATTGGGTTAATTGCAAACTTTCCTTTCGATATCTTCACCCACAGAAATTCTGACCGCGGCAAACAATCAAGGTATACATAGTTGAGAAACCATTTCCTCGGAAATATTTCAACCGAGATATGCATAATTCCACACCCTTTTGCACAATTTACTTGGGCGATGCCATGAGAAATGAGATTATTCTCAGCTGCAATATCTCAAGTTTCTCTAAAGGAAGAAATTCTTCTCATGTTTTATGGCTCTATCCACTGAGGGCAGAGAATTTTAAAAGTTATGAATTTTGGAGCAGCACGACGAGGAAGTTTGCAATATTTAATCGTTCGAGAGACTTGATTAATCCACTAGAATTTCTCCAAAACTATTAATTGTGTTACACGATGAAATTAAGATTATACTTTCTTTTTTGAAACACCGTTTTGACAATGAGCCCTAATAACTTTTATATAAAATGCTTGAGTATTTAAAAATTAGATATCGAATTTTCAAAAAAAATTCAGAGAAAAACTGAAAAATCAGTTGATAATAAGATTTTTCAGTTTTTTTTTCGAAATTATACACTTCAATTCTGAATTAGAAACTTTGTCAATCTAAGGGCTCCGACAGACCTGCGCTTAGCGTGGAAGACTTAGCGGCTAAAACGGGACTTTAACTGTAGTCTGTTCGGATCGCGCTTAGCCTAAGCACCAGAACAACTTTCTAAGGAAATTCCTTTACCAAAAGCAGGTCT
>CAKKOB020000035.1:108446-123770 GCA_918844115.2 Phlebotomus perniciosus
GGATTGGATGAGCATTCACTTGAAATTCAATACAATGACTTGGAACATTTGCTAAGCACGATTTTCAATGTGTTCTTAATTCGTCCATATATATTAGAACTTCCAAAAAAGCTCGCGAACTTCCTTTTAAGAGTACACCACTTCTGACGATAATGTCTCCTCCATCCCCCCCCTTGATTAACCCATTATAATGGAAAATTTTAAAGGATAAAATAAGTATTATTATTAATCACTTTAAATTGGCTTTTTTTCTCAATTGTCTTCATATTATAATATAAATTATACATTTTAAGAAATATAAAATCATAAAACCGTTTATAAAAAAAAGAAATCAAAAATTTTTAAGTCAATGAAAATTCCGAAAAATCATTTCAAAATAATACATTTCTATCTGAATTAAAATTTGCCATTTAAAAAAAAGCTTTTAACCCTTTTAACCCTTCCATCGGAGCTTTTGAGCCCTAATCAACACTCTTTTGTAACATTCTCTAAAAATATCTCTTTGTGCCAGATTCCCCAGTTTGTTCAGCCCTGAATGCAGGCATTGTTGGAGCCTCTTTGGAGGAGTCTGTGACCATTCCGTGTCGCGTGAGCGCGGATCCACCCATTGTGGACTTCGAATGGACCTTCTCGAGTAGTGGAGAGCGCTTCGAGGTGCCTCCTGGCCACTACGTCACAATGCAGGACACCCAATCAATTGGCCAGGGTGATTCTTCGCACACGGAGATGGACGGTAAAAAATGGGGCCGTTTTCGGGTGATTTAGAGATTTGGGGGGAGTGGGTGGGCTTGAAAGACGAGAGATGGTGCCAAATGGATTGGGATCAGATGGAAAATGTGTGTCACATGATTAATCCAGGGATTTCTTTTGCAGTGCGAAACTCCATTGAAACTGTTAGCGAGTTGGTGTACACGCCGAAGAATGAAAGGGATTATGGCACTCTTGCATGCTGGGGGAGAAATTCAATTGGGAAGCAGACAGAACCATGCATTTTTCAAGTTGTTCCTGCAGGTAACTTTTTCCATCTTTTCTACCCCCCTGTCTCACTGGTTGCCTCGTAATTTCACCACAAAAGCTTTGAGAGATGTGTGAGAAAAATTCATGAAGCATTGGAAAGTTTTCTTCATGCTTTCCCCCTCCCCCCTCCCTAGTAGTTGGAAGAGAAAAGAGACAGAAGAAATTTCCTTCAATTGTTGGGAAATATTCTCACCAGCAGGTTTTCGTGAGAAAGAAATCCAATCCCATATCAATAATGATTCATTTGATTATATTTTATTTCTCCTGCCTTTTTTGTAGCAACACTGTCAGCAATATGAGATATTTCGATATGTATGAGAGAAGTTCTCTTGAATACACCTCACGTGTAAATCATTGGAAATCATATATGTGTCGATTGAAATTTTTCACATCCAATCATCTATTTCAAATCAAATTTTCTCAATTTTCCCCCTCCTCTCTCTTGGAAGAAAATTTACAGCACATTGCTAGCAATTTAGAAACATTCTCCGAATATGCTTGACCTTCATAACTTTCTCTATTTTCCCCCCTTATATTATATATAGTACAGGAATTTTTCACACCTCATGTGATTTTCAAGAAAAATTTCCTTTCTTGATGCTGAAAGTGTTTTTTTTGTCCTGGCGCCTTTAACCCCCCACCCTCCCTCCCCGCCAACATTCTGGATGAAGAGATTTCAGGGAAAATTTCCAGCTAAAAGTGTCTGAGTGTTTCGCCACTGAAAAGGCATCCAAGTGTGAATTTTCCATGGAAATTTCTTTAATGCCCGAACCCAGGGCGAAAGCTCTAAATTTTATTTTTTCATTCTTTCTGCACAATTCACCAAACCCCCTCTCCAAAAGATATTGATTGTGTAAATTCATACTGGAATTTTCTTCATGTATCTTTACTGTTTCTAGTATTTGTGGGAGAAAATGAGAATTGAGAAGGATTCCCAAAAAGAACAAGATGAAAGATTAACAAAAGGATTTAAGAGTGAATTTAAGACTTTTTGAGAGAGAAATTGAAGACCTAAAAAACCTAAGATATATTTTTTTGAAAATCAGAGATAAATTTTTTAAAGAAAAGAACTTTTGGTCAGTGAAAAGTTAAATTTGATCAGTAAAAAATGGAAAAATCTATTACAAAATGTATTTATTGTAAGAAAGAAATTTATCAGTAAAAATTAAGATTTGGGCAGTAAAAAAATACATCAAAATCAACAATGAACGAACTGACCCTAATACTTTACAAGATAAAGTTATTGTAATTAAAAATAATTAAAAAGAAACCCATTTTTTGCGCCTGAAAATCCCTGATAATTCTGTTTCCATTCATCGGATAAGGCTGATCAATGGCATGGAAAAGGCCTTCATAAGACTCATAGGGGGAAGTGGGGATGTTTTCAAACGTGGAGCAGTGTTATTTTATGAGTTGTCTTATATATATTTTCTCATCAAATTTTCCCATGCAGTAACACAAAGGAGAATGCCCTTCACACATTGTGTAAGTGCATGGGAAAATTTAATAGGATAAAATTTAAATGAAAACTCATGAATTAACACTTCCCCTCGTTTAAAACATCCCCACTTTCCCCTACCTGACTTTTTTTTTAGTTATTTATCGATCATTTTATTTTTTTTACTGAGCAAATTTAATTTTTTGTTGATCAATTTGATTTTTTATTTATCAAATTTGATTTTTTTACTAATCAAAGTGAATTATATCTACTCTCAAAAAGTTTTAATAAAATACTTACCATAAATTACATTTTTTACTGACCAAATTTAACTTTTTACTGATCAAAAAGTCACAACCATTTTGAAATCTTTTCAAAGATCATTTCAAAAATAAATTTGAAAAATAATTTTTATACTTTTTTTCTCTTCCTTGATTTTAGTTTTAAAATATTTTTGTCAAATCCCATTTTAAAATTGGATTTTTCTCTATAAAGCGAACTCTCATTCAATATCATTCTATATGTCATCCTCCCTCTATCATTTGATTAACTCTGATATCCTTGCATCACACATGTATGTATGCCCTTTTTTCTCGTTTTTTTTTCTCCCAGCTAAACCATCACCACTGAGAAATTGTACATTGCGCTCATATCTGATGTCGTCGAGCCAGCAAATGATGAGCAGTTCGGGCAATTTGACGACACTCGGTGGGCTGAATCATCGTGAGAGCAATTACATTAACACACAATACGTTAGAGATCGAGATACGAATGGCAGGAGAACGAATCAGGCGGGTAAATTCAATCAGAAGAACTCCACTGCGCGGAGGCGCGATGAGGGTGGCAAGAGGGGGGCGAAATTCAATTTGTCGAGGGTGGACGATCGGAGCATATCGAAGAGGCATGCGGAGGCAAATGCCACGGATGAGGAGGTCAGGAGCTCAGGCGTGACATCCACGGTGAGCAGCAGTGAGCCGCGGGTGCAGTTTCTCAAGTCTGAGGCGAGGATTCCCGGCGAGGGTGAGCTGACACCGTCGATGGCGGCATTTGAAACGGCGCCAACCGCCATGGAGTTGGAGTGTGTGGCTGGCTATGACGGTGGCTTACCGCAATTTTTCATCCTCGAGGCTTATGATTCGCGCACAAAAAAGCTCCGATTAAATGTTTCAAGTGCCTTTGTCGACATACCGCTGTTCAGGATAGACCTGGCAGGTATGTGACACCCACGCCCACTCCCACCCCCACTTTCTCACATTCTTCTCTCTGGGTCTCCGCAGATCTCACACCGTCGGACTCTGCATACATTGACTCAGCCCCAATGCTCCATCTTGTCGCATACAGTGTAAATCAGAAGGGACGCTCAGAAGCCACTGTACTGGAAGACATTGCCATAAATGAGGCGGAAAAGAGAACAGGTAAACGACAATTTATCCACACACTTTGATATTTCCTCCCCCTCGGCAGTCTTCATCACCCCACCGCAATCCCTTATCTCAGAGGACTAATCGACAGTTGGATTGTTGACTCATGTCATTGGTCAACAACAATCATTTTTCTGACACTTTCATTTAACACACCCCCTCAAAATCCCTGTTAGTTATTTCTACCCTACATTCAGGAAATCTCGTGATAAATTGTTTGGAGCAACATTGGGGAAAAATAGGTAATAATTTTGGGTTACTTTTTTTAGTTTGTTAGTTTTTAGCTGGGATTCCCTAATCCCAGCATATTTTTTAATGTAAAAGAAATATTCATGATGTTGGATATTTCATACTCGTTTATACGATAAAAAAGACCGGATCAAATGTGTTCTAAGATCAAATTTTACTCCGGCCAGTTTAGCAAAAATTTAGTCCGTTTAGCATTAAACGTCAATTAAACCACGTTAAAATGCTTTTTAACTGGCTAAAAATGCAATTTAACGTATTTAAATTACATTGAAACACTTTTTAAATGGTTTCAAATGTGTTTCAACGCAATTAAACTACGTTAAGACGGTTAAAACGCTTTCTAACTATTTAAAATGCGTTTTAACGCAATTAAACGCGTTTGAATTACGTTTAAATGTTTTTAACGGTTTAAAATTCGTTTTAACGCAATTACACGTATTTAAACTTTGTTTACTTTAAACGCAATTAAACGGGTTTTAATTAGGTTGAAACACTTTTCAACAGTTAACAGATAACAGTTAAAAGTTTTAACAGGTTAAAATTCGTTTTAACGCAATTAAACGCGTTTAAAAAGTGTTTTAAAGTAAGTAACGCGTTTAAAATGTGTTTTAACATAATTAAACGCATTTGATTTACGTTTAAACGCTTTTCAAATGTTGAAAATTTGTTTTGGCGGAATTAAACGTATTTAAACTATGTTAAAACGCCTCTCAATGGCTGGAAACTCGTTTAAAATCTTTTAAAATGTGTTTAAACGCAATTAAACGCGTTTGAATTACGTTTAAACGCTTTTCAAATGTTAAAAATTTGTTTTGACGTAATTAAACGTATACTATGTTCAAACGCTTTTTAACGGTTGGAAATCCGTTTAGAATGTTTTAAAATGTGTTTTAATGCATTTAAAATACTTTTAACGCAATAAAACGCGTTTTAATAACATTTAAACGCTTTTTAATGGTTTAGAATTCGTTTCAACGCAACGTTTAATATACGTTTAACCGCAATTCAATGCGATGAAATTTGGGAACAGCGAGGAAATCTGGATTCAGATAGTCCAACTCTATTCGTGAAAGCGGGTCGGACTATCTAAATTTGATCTATTTTTTGGAAGAAAATCCGGATTTTCTATAGCGTATAAACGTACCTAGTTAATTTTGAGACAATCTGGATCAATTTGATGAATTGTTGCTCATTTTTAAATAAAATTAGCATAACTTTTGCATAATTTGAGGATAATTGACACCAGATTTTATGCAAATTTCCACATAACTAAATAGTTGACGCACTATTTACTTTTAATTCTTGAAATACTTGAAAATTTTAATTAAATTGAAAACTTAGCTCCTGACAGCTGTCAAATTCAAATTCAAATTTAAATAAAACCAGTTAGGTAATGGAATCCTTGCACTTCCTAAAAAAATACTCCCTTGATTTATGATGTTAACACTGTGATTCCTAAAAGCTCAGAGCAGTTTCAATTTAAATGATAGTTGTATTGTGCTTTTGACATGATGTCTTTGCAATTTATTATCTCACAAGTGCAATAGTTGACGCAAGAAGTGCTTCCTCGACGGTAGACAATGTCACAGAGAGTGACAACTCTGTATTAGCTCAGTCACATAGAAGACATTGAGGGACAACAATAGATGGTATGGAAGTGGAAGAAGAGAAAAAAAAAACAGTTTTTCTAAATTGAATTATGTTAGTTAGGAGGAAATGCTAGACATAAGCCCCATCATCTGAGAGAATTCACAAATAACAAACTCCACATCTCGGAAGCGAGACAGCAAAGTTCTGAGCATATAGAAGGAAAAACGAATGTTATTACCACTTTTTGCCATCTTTTTTTTTTCTTCCTCCATCCACCCACACTTCCTCCTAGGAAAGCCACTAAGAATGTTTTTGGCTTTCACCAGCGATAGTCAGGGGAGATATAGAAGAGCACTTCTTAGCTTTTAACACATGAAAAGCTCAAAATATCGTCACAAGAGTCATGCGTTGCGCCTTGTCACATCATTGTCCCCCTCTCCCCCTACCAACCACCCCCATGTCTTTGGGGATGGTTTTTGAGAGTAACATCATCCTCCGATCCCCTATTGTTGTGCGATCTCCTGGTCTGAAGTGTATTTATGGCAAGTGTGTGTGCCATCGTGCTGATATCGTCGTCAGGAGGAGCCACCCCAAAATTATCATTTTTCCTACTTTGCACACTGAAGCACGAATGAGAAAGTAGATGATTTGTGCAAATGTGATTGAGTTCTGTCACTGACAACGTAAAGCGCACCATCTCCCATTTAGTTAGACACCTAAGAGACTGAGAAATCGTCACTGGGGGCAATGCCTTGAAAGACAATCTGACTTTAATCATTAAAGAGATTTGCAGAATACTTAGGTACGTGTTTGTTTTCTGTTATAATTGCTCATTATTCCGTTATCTATGTCCCTTTCTAACCAATGTAAATCAGATGAGAGGAAGATAGTTTTTCGCCCCAGTTATTATGTCGAGGCAATAAATTCTTGCATCAAATTCCTCGTCTGATAACTCTCTTAGGCCGACCTTAAGTTTTAAGCTAGACTTAAACTCGCATTGAACTTTGATCTATATATTTAAATTAGCCATAGTCTTTAAGCTAATAAGCGTAATCTACAGCCAGCATTGAGATTTAGGCGAGGTTTAAGCCAACCTTTTGCTTTAGGGCAGCCTTGATCTTTGAACAAGTTTTAAGTCAGCCTAGAGCTCTGGGCTAACCTTAAGCCAGCCTTGAGTTTTAGACCAGCCTTATGGCTAGTCTGAAGTTGAAATTGAAATTGAATTTTAGGATTGTCCTAAATTTTAACACTTAAGTCACTCTACTCAAAAAGAGAGGGATGAAAGTATGGGCAAAATAATGAGAGTAAGCGGTTTATCCGGCCATAAAATACTACAAATTGGCTTTAACTGTTAATCTATCTTAAGCTTTATGCTTTAAAATATGATTAAGCTTTAACCAAGACTTAATTCAGATCCAAAGTATAATTATTAGCAAAAAATATTTTGTAAATAACAAATTTGTTGTAGGGTATTTTTAGAAGAAATTTTGATAGTCTGGGTCTAACCTAACTTTAGGTTCCAAAATTAACCTAAAATTTCAAAATTTATCCCTGGTTACAATATAATTTATTAGGAAAACCTTATAATTATTTCCAAAATTAATTTTTTTTGTTAATTCTGTAATTTTTGGAATCTAACAAACTCTTTATATTTTAATTCGATTTATAGATATTGTTGTAGTTTATCTTACTTTCCAAAATAATTTTTCAAGTTTTACAAGTCAATTTTATCAAGTGATCTTTACCCATTCTTTCAACTGATTGATAGACTAATCCTATTGATTTGATATTTATTCAAATTATAAACTTCGATCCCGAATTTAACCCCGATTTTAAAGATATTTGAATTCTCAAATTCATCTCCAAATTTAATTGCTGATTCGAAAATTAACCTTTTCAATTCCACTCTCCTAAGTCACGAGCTTAAATTAAAATCTTAAAGCTCCCAAAGACCCGTTGCATCTCCTTAAAACTTCTCTTTCAAAAATAATTGCGGGATGATCATAAATTTCAATATTATCTCCGGTTGCCACCAGAGTGCTTGATATCCTTCTCTTCCAGTTTAAGTGCTTCAAAATTAGGGGAATAAAAGAACATAATGAAAATGCTGTCTTGTAAGAGAGCTGGCAAAGAAGGCGAAACCGCTCAGACTTTTGCGTGTCGGTGGAGCAATAAAAGGGGGCCCAGAGGCATCCCTCTATTTCCGGTGATGCAAATTGAAGGATTCATCCCTCAGGGGGGAATGTGGGATGCCGAAGCACAAAAGGAACAGCAACAGCCTCGAGATACTTAATATTGTGTTTGATACAATGATGATGTGTATTGTTAGGTTGTACTATGGACAAATGATGGGGTGAATGCTCTACTAATCTGCCCTCCCTGGCCGCCCCCTCGACCGGAATGCGGCGATGCTATATACCTAAAGTAAATATAAATCACATTTTATTACACTCAAACAAGAGAGCCTCACCATCTAATGGACATATGGCAATATTTTATCGACTATTGTAGCATATTAACTTTCACTGGTTGGGTCACAAAACTTTTTTTTTCCTTTCTTCCCCCCCCCTCTAACATCTTTCCTGGCTCTTGAAACCTCCCCCTACTATTTCTCCCACCCACATCTTGATATGTGGAATAACATGAGAATATTCGTCGACTCCACATCCATTGAGCAATTAAGGAGAAACAAGAATTTATTGTGTTTTCCTTCTTCTTACAAGACTCTCTGAAGAGTGACTCTCTCCTGGCAAAGTCACCCAGGATAAGATGTGAGAGAATATTATTTTTGGCGCAACATTTTGTGTGTCATTTACCCAGAGATTTACTGTCGCATCCTAAAAGATTTATTTGCACAGAAACTTTGCATAATTTCGTGCAGGAAGAATTTCAACAAATTGAACACTCATGAGAAGAATTTTTACCACACACACACAAATAATTGTGTCAATAGAATTTATTGCCTTCCGCTTGGCACGAGTGGGAAAATGAGAAGATAAAAAATTCTGGTTCTCCAGCACGATCACAAATTTATGATATTTTTTTAGCCCAGTGTAAACGGAATACTTTGGGCCACTTTCATGTAAATAGTCGTTAGGCAGGCGAGAAATAGTGAATTTATGACTACAAAATGATAATAATGTAAAATTTATTTTATAGTGATTTAAGATGTTGGGCGAGAAAAGAGGTTTATGGAATATTAAGAAAAAATCGAAGAAGAGTTTGAGGTTGGAAATTGTTTGACTTCTCAAGCTAAAGAAAAATATATGTTGATGCAAAGTTTTTTATATTTAGAAATAGCGAGGGGGTAATTTTGAGCCCTTTTGGATATTTGAAATAAGGTCAATGTGAATAAATAATATGATTTTTACCTTTCCATGATATATATCATGTCATCTACAAATTGTATATAAAAGTTTTCCTCCTGCCCACTAACTATCGAAGATCTAGTCCAGATACTAATAATTTGTATATCTACCTAGAAGAATTGAGAAGGGTAAAAATTACCCCCAAACTTTGAGGTTAATAGCGCAGGCGTTTTTCAACCGATTTTGTCGAAATTAAATTGCAATAAATTAGGTAGTCTTCATTTATATTTGGATTCGTAGAGATTAATATTACTCTAAGGGAAGGTATTATGATCAGAAGTGGTATATACATATTTGAATGGGAAGTGCGTGTGAGCTTTGAGAAGTGGAGTGGAAGTGCTTGAGTTAACTCAAGTAATTTTGAAAGCTTCGAAGGAAGAGCTGGGGCTTTAGAAGCCTTTTTAAAGCTTTTTAGAAACTTTCAGGAGCTTTTAAGGAAATTCCTAAACTTTGAAATTGTAAGCTAAATTACATGAAATCTTTCTAAAACTGATGTAAATCTCTACAGAAATTTACGAGCATTTGAAAAAATCTGAAAAATTTGTAAAGCTTTCAGATAATTTTTAGAACTTTTGAAGTTCTCGTTAAGCTTTTAAAAATTCTAGAGAGGTTTTGCAGATTTTCGTAAAGCTTTCATAAAAGAAAACTTCAAAAAAACTTTCATAGAAAGCTTTAGAAACCTTTTTAGAAAGTTTTAGTTTATAAAGCTTTTCTAGAAAGCTATCGTGAAAAGCTCTAGAAACCGTTTTTATAAAGCTTAAATAGAAGCTCTAGCTTTCTTTAGAAAAGCTTTCATGGAAATCTTACGTTCCTTGGGAAGCTTTTTTAGAAAGATTCTCAATCTTGAAGATTTCACAATCTTAGAAATATTTCATAGAAAGCTTACATAGAAAGTTCTAGAAAGCTTTCGTAAAAAGCTTTTTAGAAGATTGTATAGCAAATAAAATTGATAGGTTGAAAGCTCTTCAAAGCTTTCGAATTGGATCTTTGGGGATCTTTTCATCAAAATGTGGAAGTGCTGAAAGTGGTGTATACGTCTTTCTGGCCATAATATCTTGCCCTTGATATTACTTATCAATTAAAAAGAATTCAAACAAAATCGATCAAAAAATACCAGCTTTATTAATCTCGAAATCAGGGGGTAATTTTTACCCCTTCCCATTCTTAGTATTAAATCTGTAAATAACTCGAATTTTTAAAGCCTTTATCAATTCTCTAAGTCATATTCATTCATTCAGTTGTAAAATAAGAGCGAAACAGAGATAGGAAGAGTCTTTCACTTGATCTCAATTTGAACATTAAGGCTCATTGTAAATTCTCTTTCATGAAATCCACTGAGAATCCGAAACATGTGGAATAATGTAAAGCTCACGGGGAGATTTTTTCCAAGAAATGGGGAGAAGGTGTGTCGAGGACATGTGGGGCGGAGATGAAATGGGCCTTGTTGGGGCGAAGTGAATCAGGAAATAATGTTGACGGAGTATAATTTTATTTGTACTCGATAATGAATGATTCCGTGTTCTTATACTTTTTATTACCTCCACTCTCATTCGATTGATAGAGAATAAGGTATAGATATTTCTGTATTGTCCTGGAGGTGAAAGGGGATGGGAGAAATAACTTGATAGGAGGTGAATCCAGAGCTTTGAACAGGGGAAATCCTATAACTTGAAGCTCAAATCTTTTCCCACTTTCTTAGGGCATCATTTGTTAAATAAACTAAGAATATACTTTAGGGCAGTATTTTGCCAAGGAGATAATCTCCTTTTCACTTTTCATATCGTTTCTCCTTTTATTATGCTTTCATTGAGAGTTTTTCTCGGAATTCTCTTTGCTTCGCCCTAGTAAAATCTTTTTACTCGCCCTTATAATAATTTATATAATAGCTTCGTGGCAAAACAGTTGCTCCCAACAAAGAATTCTCTCGTGAAACACTAAAATAACACTTTCAAGTTGAATGTTCTTTTTTTTCCATATGTCTGAAACATTTCCTCCAATGATCTTAATCACATTGAGTGCATCTCCCATCGATGATGAACAAATATTTTTCACTATACAACTTGAAATTAAGTGCACTTGCTTCACTTTCTTGCGTAACACAATTTTCACTGTGCAATATTCCCTGTGAGTGGAGGGAAAAATTGATAAAATGTTTGCTGCATTACTCCTCATCCCCCTATTTTCCGACAAATACTTCCTCTTCCTCTTTATGCACATACGAAGAATAACGAAAGTTCACCAAGGAGCTCTGTCTGGCAAAAGGTACACGCTCAAAAATTGTTGAGCAATTCTCCTTGAGATTTCCCATTGAGATAGGGTCTTTCAATTACAGGGCTTTCGAGAGATTGAGATAATCCTATAATTTTTATTGGCTTCCGTTTTTGCAGGCGCTTCTCCGTGTATTATCACAAATTCACACATTTCTAAGAATTACATTTTCTTTATCTGCCAGAATTTCTCTTATAAAGAGTCCATACAAAGATAAATAAATGTTCTCCCCGATATCGATTGTGATTTTTTTGCGCGCCTAGAACAACAGATTTTTATGTCTTTACTTAACCGCCAAGGAGGTTAATTCGAAAAAACAAACCCATAAACGTGTAAAATAAACCATTTCCGCTAATTTAATTAGCACAATAAGCTCTCTGGTAGGGCAATAATTGTCAGATTAACTGGGCTAAATTAATTGTCAAACAACATCCAATGAGCTATTAAAAAAGTGTGGCGAGCGATTTGCATTTGCAGTCATTAAAATTTATTTATAAAAGTGCCGTGGAGATGTTATCTACCTAATTATAATTTTTTTTTACTGTAAACGAAAAGGTATAAGACTCGCCTAATGTGGAGGAAATCTCTCTGGGAGGACAAAACACTGCCTGAGTGGTGTAATTGAATTTTATTTTCTAATTTTCACGAGGGGAACATTTTCTTTGATATAAAAAAGCGGAAGTAAAAGAGGGGGGGATGAATATTTATGCAGACGGTACTCTGCGGTGGGATTAAGTAAATTATATATAACGAGATGAGGGGATGAGATTGGATGATAGACAATTGAGATGGTGTTCCTTGCAAATAATTCACAGTGTATGATGGTGAATGGGGAGCCTGAAGAGTGACTCTCTCATCTAGAACTTTCAGTGTGTATTATATGTGCATTTCACTTCTTACTGCTCTTCTTTTTTTCACCCATCAAATATTTCCCGGAGGATGAATGAGGGATCCACTGGGAGACTTTACAGAAAGTCACAAGATGAGTTGTTTGGGTTTCACAATTTTCTCCTTCACTGAAAATCTGTCTCTTCGTTAAAATGTTTTCTCAAGAGAACAGAGAGCATTGATCTGCGTAGTTTAGGGTTGTTTGAATGGGAATCAAAATCAATATTAAGGGGAAGGAAAATATTCTCTTTCATGAGAAAAATACGGATTTCAATCATAACTAAAAGGTAAAAAAAGACAGGCGCAAGGTAAAGGAAGATTGGAAGGAAATAAGGAAAAGGGAACATGATTCTAATCTTTTGTAAATATTTTATAATCTTCTTACTGGACATCTTTGGAGTTTGTCTTCGGTTTTTTCTTATTGCATAAAATGAATTTTGAATTTTGAGATTAGTTTTTGGATATATAAAACTTTGAAAACTTTTTCCTAGAGAGAACTTTCAGGACAAATCTCTAAACAATAAACAAGATTTGAAAATTCTGAGCTTTGTTTGAAAGCTCGTAAGAAAATGCATGACATAAGGAGGAGATATTATGGACTGAAAAGTTGTACATTTGAAGTGCGTGAGAGCTTTTGTTAATGGATTAGAAATGCTAAGATAAGTCAACTAAATTTGAAAGCAACCAAGGAAGATCAAGACCTTTGGAAAGTTCTTCCAAAGACTTAGATTATTTTTAAGAGCTTTTTGAAAACTTTCAAGAGCTTTCAAGAAAATTTCTAAACTTTGAAAAGTGTAAGCTTGATTAACTGAAAGCTTTCTAAAATTGTTTTAAAACTCTGATAAAATTTACGAGCATTTAAAAAATTATGGTAAATTTGTAAAGCTTTCGGATATTTTTTGAACTTTTAAAGTATTCGCTCTAGAAAGTTTTATTAGAAAATTCTAGAAAGTTTTTTTATTAGAATGGTTTTTCTTCTAGAAAACTTTAGAAAGTTTTCTTAGCTTCATAGTTTTCTAGAAGGTTAATAAGAAAGCTTTCATAGAAAGCTTTTTTAAACATGATTTTAGAAAGCTCTAGAAAGCTTTCCTAAAAACCTCTTTTGTTACAATGTTTTAAAGAAAACTATAGAATTTTTTAGGAAGCTCTAGAAAGCTCTCTTAGAAAGCTTAAGAAACCGTTCTTAGAAAATTCTTAGAAAGCTTTCTCACAAACCTTTAGAAGGCTTTAGTATAGAAAACAAAATTGTTAGGTTGAAAACTCTTAAAAGCGTCCGAATTGGACTTTGAAAAGCTTTTCTACAAAATGTTGAAGTTCTGGAAATGCGGTGTACGCCTTTTTGAACATAATATCTCCCCATTTTGTCATGACATTAAGTATTTCTATAAGCTTTCTAAAACAGATTTTAAAATAGTCTTAACCTTCGGTTAAATTTGAGGACATCTTAAGACGATCTTGGGCCAAAGTTACAAGAGTTTACGTGCTTTTTAATAGAATCTGAGCTTTGGTAAATTACTTACTAAGTATTACTTTATAAACCTTTTCAAAAAATATAAAATTTTTTAAAAATATTTTAAGGTTTTAAAAATACTTCTTTTTTAATATCTTTTAAGATCTAGTTTACTTAAATTTTTAAGCATTTGTAATTTTTAAGCCATCAACAAGTTCTAAAAGTTCCTGAAGAAATATCTGAAATTTCCAAAATCTTTTTCCTTTACCTTTAATGCCCCATTAAAGCCTATTTACGACAATGCCTCATGAATCTCATGCAATCCTCTCAAACCACCGCAATATTGTATGTAAAATCAGCTTTAGTCCACTCCTGCAAATAGCCTGACTGTCTAATCCAGCTGTGGAGCACACGCTACAGTGTGCACTGATCCCGCCGACACAGTCGCTGAAGTCACTCACTCTCCCTAATGAGCTCCCCTCTTCTCCTCCCCTCTCTTGCAGATGGCTCCGGAGGACTGTCTGTGCTGCCGGTGGCCGCGCTGCTGACGGGCGCCCTATTCACCATCGGCATCGCCGTGCTGCTGGTGGTCGTGCTAACAGTGCGGAAGCGCAGGGAGCCGTCAACGGTGTGTGATGGGAAGGAGAAGCACTTGGGTGAGTCACTGGGGAATGCATACTGGCTGATGGGTGCTGGGGTAGTGACTGAGGTGTGGACTCATTGCAGGCATGGATAACACTGTGACGACACCACTGGAGATGGGAGTTGGTCAACAGAGATTTGTTGTGGCTTACACACTCAAGCAGGGTGTGGAGAAGCAACCGGATATCCTCAGTGCACAGAAAGGTGAGTAGAGGAAGCACATCCCGCCTGTCCCCCCTTGGCTTGCCAATTAAACTCCTGAGGCGTCCTAGAATTTCCAGTCGATTGCCTCACCTTCGATTGCTCTGCATGTGACCTCATGGGAGGAGGTTTAAGATGGAATTTTCAGGCAAAATTCTCTCAAGAGTCCGTTTAAAATTCAGTTTACCTTTGAATGGGGTTTACATATCTTTGCTACTTAGAAAACCGCAGTGTCTTGACTAAATAGAAAATTACGACAATCTTTACATTAAAATAGAGTTCACTTCTAAAAATCCTTTTTGAACCTGACAGGGATTTTTCCAAGGGGGGATATTATGGTTAAAAAGACGTACACCACTTCCAGCACATCCACATTTTATTTAAAAAAATCCCCAAAGCTTCAATTTGAAAGCTTTGAAGAGCTTTCAACCTATCAATTTTTTCTTATCGTCTTCTAAAGCTTATTATGAAAGCTTTCTTAGAAAGCTTTCTAAAACTTTCTAAGAAAAATTTATAGAGCTTTCTAAGAAGACTTTCTAAGAATGTTTCTTATAATGCTTTACTTGGAAAGCTTTCTCAGAATTCTTCTAAAAAACTATCTAAGAAAGATTCTAAAGGTTCTTCTTATAAAGCTGACTTAGAAAACATTATAAGAAATCTTTTCATAAAGAAAGTTTTTTAAAACAGCTCTCTGAGAAAGTTTTCTAGAGCTTAATAATAAGAAAGTTTTGTAAAGCTTCTAATGTTTTTTGTTCCTAGAAAAGCTATGCAAAGAAAGTTTTCTTAAAATAC
>CAKKOB020000036.1:0-19660 GCA_918844115.2 Phlebotomus perniciosus
AAAGTTCTTCAACACTTCCGAAGTGCTAGAATTATTGGAGAACTTTCATACAAAATGTAAAAGTGCTAGAAGTGGTGTACGCCTCTTTAAGCCTTGTATCTCCCCCTTGTTTCGAATAATAGAGCTGAATATATATACTCCTGCAAATTAGTTTTTGAATATCATGTATATTAAAGTAATGAATGTCAAATAACATAACACGAGTGATTTCCATTATGAAAATTGCAATTATGGAAAATTTACAGGATGCTCAATATATTGGTAGAGCACACAAAAAATACACTAGAACTTCCGCTCTGTACATATACATAATCAATTTCACTCACAAATTTTTCCATAAGCAAGGGGCCTTATGATAAAGAGGACCATTTTTATGCCGATTAATGTCGTAGGAAATATCGTCTCCTTTAAGTCTGTTGTTTACATGAAACAACGCTTATCCATGGGTGTTTCAGTGGAAAATTCTTGAGGCAGAATTGCTTAGGGATCTCGCAATTCAATGGTAAATTCTAAAAGCTTGATGTTTATGTCGACACAAATTTACATTTTCTCCTCATGTTTTACAATTACTGTCAATTTTCTCGTGAATGAGAAAGAAGTGGGAGAATGAGGAGGAAATCTTACGGCTTTTCCTTCCAACCGTGAATACCCTCAATCATCATTACACTCTGAAATTTCCTCCATCAGTGATCTACATATCTATAGTTCTTGTCATCCATTTCTCTCTTAAGACCCTTAAGACACTCATTGATAGTGTTTGTGAGAATAGTAATTGTACAGATAGTTTAAAAGTTTTCTCACCATGAAGAATTTCACGCTGACATTTTTTATATTCTCGGAAAGAGGGTGGGGATTTTTAAATCATTCATCATTAGCATAGTAGAAAAGCATCAGTAATTGTTCAGAGAAAACTCCCAATAAGTTTCTCTAAAATTTTCCCAATTGGGAATTTCATCAATTCACGACGCACTGTTGCTTCTTTGAGTGTATTCAAGAATGTTTCGAAATATTTCAAGCCAAAATTTACACTTGACAGAATCTTAGAGGTTTTAATGGGATCCCTTCCGCTTGAGAAACAATAAATTATCCAACAGTCGATTATTAATAATGAAATAGTATTTTATTTTTATAATGTTGAGAGCTTTTTGATGTTCTCTCCGCAGAGTATAAATTTCTAACGGCTGAGGAATATCAACGCACAAACAATGAAGACCTCATCATTTTCACTTCGTGTCATGAGAAGGGTGAGTCTTGATATATTATTATATTTGAGAAAATAGTCAACCAACTGAAAAACGATATCCTCTCGTGTATATAATGTTAGACATCAAAAAAAGAGCCTTTCTCATATACAAAAAGAGACTGTAAGACATTATAGAGGTGTATAATTTAATAATACTGGATAACTCTATTATGAAGTTGGTGAACATTTGCTTGTAAATGGGCACACAGGAAAATTGGAGAGAAAATTATATCAAAACAGACAGATAATGTCATGCGGATGATAATAGGATTATAAAAGTATATGAGGCTAAAGTCACCGCCGAATTTCTTCGCACACACACCCTCTTCTTTTGAAGAAAATTTGTCATGCAAGAGAGGGTTGGTTTGAAAGAACGGAGAAAATGTCTGTATAGTGACAATTTTCAAGAAAATCCACCCTATATTTACCTCCATTTTCCGCTGTCTTCTCTCACTTTCTCGATCTGCTACTGAAGTTTCCCTCAAGGGTGATATATATACAATTTTCATGTGCAGTTTCTGTAATGAGAAAAATTTCTACTGCAATATTTCAAAAATTCATGTCTATTACTGACAGGAATTATTCCTGAGGGTGAAATATGATCCAATTGACATTATTTGTAAGTTGTTTAAAAGCTCATGTTTTTCACAAATATATATCTAAAAATGTGTATAATAATTGTATGATTTTGGCTTATATCCATAAATTAAACTCGGTCCCTATAAACCCCTGTATTTACCATCCTAATTAGCAGGGGGTATTTAGTCTTTCAGGATCATCTGAAATTACCATTTGAAATTTTCCCACTTTTCACCCCCAGAGCCCGCATTTCGCACGTCGATGTGTAAATAATTTCTGCTCAATGAACACTCGTGTTTAATGGAATTTACATAAAATAAAATAGAGGAAGGTACCATGACATTTAATTCGCAGCAGCGCTAGAGGAAATTAAATTTCACGGGAAAAGTCTAGTCTCGAGCTTTTGAAAAAGTTTCACGATATTGTCTGTGTTACCGGTCCGAAACTTGCCACCCTAATGATGAGTCTATAGCTGTTAATCGCTCATTATGACTTGATTACACACAAAAAGGTTGTATATTTACTCACGCAAAATAATGGCTACAATAAGAACCCCCCGACATGGCGTGACTTCGAGGGGTTGGTGCTTTTTTTTCGCCACTTTTGGCGAAGCGATAACGAAGCATGTCTTTATCAAGCTGATACACCCTCATCGTGATATTCTGGGTAGGTATGTATATAAAAAAAACATTTGAGAGCATCTTCAGACAAATCAATAACTCATCGTTACACCCGCATCTAAAATATTCCTAAATAATCGTTTATCCGTTAGCATGGAAGGGTGCTCGAATCTCCATAATCATATATTTTACATTAAATATTCAGAAATCTTAGTGCGATAGGAATCATTTCACACGGGAAAATGTGTCTAATAAAAAATTCAATAGAATTTCACATCCTTGGAAGACTTCTCCCAGTGTTTGTCCCTGTTTTCAAACTCACTTAACATCCACCTCTCGCAAATACAAATAAATGCCATACCTTTGGAAAGATCCCATTCGACACTTGAATAAGTGTGTATAGCCCCAAAGAGAGAGAGAAAGAGAGAAAAGCTTTACTTAACACTATTGAGGACCAAAATGACTTTCCTTCCTTCATAGTGGCCACCATTTCATCTTTATTTTCCTGAAAGGCATGAATATTGATCGAAAGATTGCAATAAGTGCGTCGAAGAGAGAAAATTGAGCTTCCTGAGCTTTATATATAGCAATAGATGAAAATTATACAGAACGACACGTTCATGAAAATGTATTGGGTGTTGACACATTCCATATAGAATTACATTTGATTTCAATTCAATACATTGCGATACATGAGCAAGATATGTGTTTTAAGGTGACTGAATATCTTGATACGTGATTTATACATTCTGAAAATTTACCGGAAGGAGAATTGCAGGAAGCTTTTGATAATGTGTTTAAGATACATGGAGTGTATGATTAACATTAAATTGAATTTGCTAATCCAAAGATGATATTGAGAAGCTCCTTACTTCATGCTGAGGTCAATGTGGAATTTATTGAAGGCTTGTAGGTGATGGTTATTTAATGATTTTCCGGATATTGACTTCCGATAGGTCTTTGAGCTGTGGAATACATTTCTAAGTTCCAAAATAACTTCAGGAGGTTAGCGTTCTGACAAATCGTTTCGTATTTCGAAACTGCATTACACAAATTGTTTAACTAAAAGTTCTTAGAGAACTTTGACTTAAAACAAGAGGGAGATATTATGGTCAAACAGGCGTAAATCACTTCCATTACTTCCACATTTTGTAGAAAAGCTCCCCAAAACTCTAATTCGAAAGCTTTCATCCTATCAATTTGATTTTCTATAAAAGTCTTCAAAATCTTTTTTTAAGAAATCTTTTTAAGAGAACTTTCTACAGCTTTCTAAGGAAGCTTTTTAGAGTTTTCTAAACTTTCTAGAGCTTTTTTAGAATGCTTAAAAGAACTTTCTAAAAAAGGTTTCTAAAGTTTTTTTTTTAAGAAAGGCTCTAGAGCTTTTTAAGAAAGCTTTTCAGAGCTGTCTAAGGAAGCTTTCTAGAGCTTTCTATTTAAGTTTTTTGAAGCTCTTAAGAATTCGCAGAAACTTAGCTAGAGCTTAAAAATCTCTAAAACTATCCGAAAGCTTCACAAAATTATTGTTTTTTAAATGCTCGTAAACTTCTGCAGTGTTATACAGAAATTTTAGAAAGCTTTCAGCCACTCAAGCTTATATTTTTCAAAGTTTTGAAATTTCCTTTAGAGCTCCTGAAATTTTCCAAAAGCTCTTCAAGAATTCTAAAGCTCTGGAAGTTATTCTCAAAGCTCCTGTTCTTCCTTGGAAGTTTTCAAAATTACGAGACTTATCTTAACACTTCCACTCCACTTCTGAAAGCTCACAAGCACTTCCATACAAATGTACACCACTTCTGATCATAATATCTTCCCCTTGGCTTTAAATAATTGCAAAAAATATGTTGGAAAATTCCTCAAATAACGTCTTTTATCATTTAAGGAAAAGTTTGTTTTTAACTAAGACAAAAATAGGGGTAAGTGGCTATAAGTTACTTAACCCACATTAAAAAACTTTTTCTTTAGAATCCTTCAAATTCACAATCTCGTGTCATATTTTGCGAAATTTATCATCAGTTTTCTCGTATTTTTAATTGCACAAATTGCAAACTATAAAAACCGTAAAATAAGCTCAGCGAAAACTTATACATTACAAGATCTCCAGGGAGACACGAGAAATCTCTTAAGAAGCTCGCACATAAATTTTTTATTGCCAAAAAAAGGAAATGAACATAAAATTAAAATCCACAAGAAGTCGCAGTTTACAAAATATTTTCCTCCTGAAGGTTCCCCACGGAATTTCATCTCAAGAGCTCACACACATAATTGGCATTGTAGCCCCCTGTGCAACATATATAAATATACATATCAACATTCCTAGTATTTAAGACGAGACGACGAAGAGGGAGTAGTCACGCAAAAATTCGAATCGTGACTTGAATGGATAAAAAGCCATTGAGTGAATCGTGCTGGGAAACACCCACTGGGGGGTTCTTGTAAAAGGATCGAAAATTGAGAATCAAAATTTGTCACATGGAACACGAGTTTTATGTGTGAAAAGGTTGTGCATTAGTTTCTGCCTCGAGTTCTATCCATTTTTTTTTCATTCCGCTTTCACCAACTATCCCAATGAGGACTCTATGAAGCCTCTCAAATTTTCCGCCTAATTGAATTTCAATGAAGCAGTACTGAAAGGGTGCGAATAAATTGCTCGATAATTGCTGAATGAGAGTGTGAAGGAAGTTTTCTGGTTATTGAAAATTCAAATTGGAATAAAACTCCGTGGAAAAGTTCCCCGCCTAGAACACAAAAAGGGTTTCTGCAAACAATCAATGCCTCCCCAGGAGGATTTTATCCTTTTCGCAAATTTGTCTTCCATTTTATACCTTTTACAAAATTATATTGCAAAGCATGAAAGTAAATTCTGAGGGTTCTCATTCCAAGAAATTTCAACAGAGTTGATCAAACAAAGTTCATCCACACAACTTATCAACTCAATAACACTTTCCAATCTATAATCCAATTAAGAAGCAACTCTGAACATAATTATTGTGGAGTCTTGGTGTTTTACACCCAAGACTCTTTTATGTGGAAGCTCTCTATAAACATCCCTATGAGAGAGGATCAATACTTCATGGAAGGAATGAAAAAAATAAAATAAAACCAAAGTGGAAAAGAATGAGAACGTTTTATATGAAAGAAATAAATAAAACAGAGGCTAATAAATTGCTCAACATGATCTCAATTGTGTTTCACAGCATCTTAAAGTTTTCCTTTTAATTCAAAACTTTCAGTTCACTGAATTCACTTTGCCTGGCAAAATAGCAATATATATACTGTTAAAAGTTTATTGATACTGTTGGCGTCACTTTTCCGTCTTTTGCAACAAAAACGAACATTGTGAGACACTTTGAGAATTATGGGATGTCATTTCCATTGAAAAAGAAATCTCTCGATTTTGCGAGAAATCAAACAAGACATTGTCCTGCATACAATCACACAATTTCTCTATTTGCCTCCCGATTTATTTATCTGTCGTGTGTGGCAAAGAGAAAATTGTTTGTAGAAAAAAAATCAATTTTTATTATTTCGTTTTACTCAAGATTTGCGACAAGGGAAAGAATGCGTGGAGTAATGTGATTTGGAGTTTGGGGAGGCTGCTATCTTTGGGTCGTATTTGCAAAATTTCACCATCATGGTTATCGTGCTTGTGGCGCTTCTGATATCTCTCTTATCATGCTGACATAAAAGCTTATCTAACGCTAATACAGATTCATGAAACCATATGTTGGGGAAGCGACATAGAATCCTTCGTATACTATATAATAAGTATAAGTATATATTTTAAGTTGAAAGGGCACTACAGAGGAAATCCGAAAATAATTGTTACTTTCTGCTCACAATTCATACAAGTTTCCTAACATTTTGTCTCTTGAGAACAATTTATGCAGGTCGGAAGCATGATACTGTCACAGAGAGCAAATTGTGGTTATATATGGGGCCTCTTAAGATTTTCTTAACCACCCACACAAGACAGTGATGTGGTCCTTTGAGAAATCGTCTTTCATAATTAATTAAATTGTTTCATGTGAACTATTAGAACCAAATGTCGGAATAAAAGTTTATATTCCTTGGGTAATACTCAACAAAGAGTGACAATATATAAAGACATATGGTCAAACTTCCGGATGGTATAAAGTGTTTTATTAGCGTATTCCATTGAGTCGTACATCCTGTTCTTGTATTGGAGACAAAGAGCTGACTAATTGAATTTTTTATGTACAGAAAATGTCTTTATGATTAGGGAGCAGGGAAAAATAAGGATAAGAGGTACGAGATAAAGGAAATGTCCTTAAAACTAGGGAGGAATTACAACTCATTTAAGGAATTCGAGGATTTGAAGATAACTTGTTGAGCGTGGCTTGTAAAAATGTAGTGGCCATAAGTGGAAAAAACTTTCAAAAGATTAACCACTAATGGCCATCTCCGTATTTCAAACAAAACTACGAATATATCACATGAAAATAATATCAAAGGATAAATTAGTTATTATTGGATAGATTTTTGATAAAGAAAATCAAGTACATACGAAATGATGAGTAATCCCTTGCATTAGATGAATATTAGAATTTCAGGGAATTCAACTAACACTTCCCCATTTATTACTTTATTAATTCAATTTGCGTGATGTTTTCCATGACATTGGATTATAAATGTGAGAATATATCAACAAATATGAAAATCCTGCAACAATGTTGTTGCATGTGCGTCAAAAGTCTCTGTTGCGTTGTCAGTGGAAAATTACTGGTTGATCTAGTTCTGAGATACTGACAAATTTCAAAATCCATCACGTTTAACGAATTTAAATGACTTTAAAGCCACCTTTTGGGGCCACTTTCATTCAAAATTCTGGGGAAAACCACTGGCTCACCGCTAAGCCACGGGAAAAGCACTCTGGCCACATGAATTCCTCCACTTTACCATCTCGCTGTTAAATGAAAGTCGACAATGAAAAAATGACTTTATCGCTTTTCGCCCAATTTGTGAAAACAAATTCATAATTGAGAAGAAAATTGTTTCATTAATTTCGTGAAATTTAATTAAAACTTTGCTCTATAGACATGGAGTAATTTGTAGATATTATGACTGTGCTTGGTGGTGTTAAATTGGACTAAACAGGGAGATTAAAATTTTCTCTTCTTATACTTTAATCCTTATTTTCTCTTGTTTTCATCCATTGTGCTTGACTTTTTCCTCTGTCTCAATGAGGGATGGTAAATGTTCGCTCAATTCATGATGTGTATATCTTTAGGGTAATCACGTGTGAATTTTGCTAAAATAATAATTAAATAAAGTGAGTGGAAATACTTGAGAATATGATTGCGTAGAAACTAAAAGTGTTTAGTCACAAATGTAATGAGTTTTCCCTCTCATGTGTTACATTTATTGTTTGTAGAAAAAGCTCCAACCATATAATATTGTTGTAATAGGTATATGGAATGTGCCCTATATATTTTTCTTCTGTAGGACATTATAAATGATAAAGGCGTTCTTGTGAAGCTTCGTGGGAAAAAAATGAATAAATTACAAATAGGGTGTAATTAAATCATAATTAATGGCAAACTTCAACTTGATGTGGGTTCACTGTAACAAGTAACACAGACCGTGCCCATTTTAATGTCCTGTCATCAGAGGTACTCTTCAAGTGTCGAGATAATTGCATAATTCCTGTTCATATACAGTTCATATAAACCACCCCCATGTTCAACTGTTGCCACCGCTTTCACGTTAGTCCAATTCATTATTATCAAGTTATGTGCCTGCGTGGATGCAACAAAGGTGGTAGAAATGGGAGAATATTGACTAGCAATTACTCTCAGTGAAATGTAATTTCCAATATAGGTTTTCAAGTGTGGGAGTTGTGCCTTTTCCGCATCTGCTTTTCTGTTGATGAGTCCCTGTATGCATTGTAGACAATTAGTTGTGACACAACTGCGAATATCAACGTCACTGGGAGTGAACCAAATCATACAAATGGATTCTTGTATTTAAATTCATATCACATTTTCCATAATCTTATTCAATTCCCGGGTGTGATGCCGCACAAGAATATTGAATAATGATTGAATAGAATATTGAATATTGATGTTCAGCAGATTTTTTCCATATCTTCTCCTAAGCAAGTCATTATGAAGCGAATTATAAAATCAGCTCAAACACCAAAATCAGAAAGAGTGTCTAACTTCACAAAAAGATGTACCAGAGTTTGGAAATATGAGAAAAAGACTGAATTTTTAATAACTATGATTTATAACTTTTAATAATAAACAAGATAGGGGAGAGCGGAGCTATTTTACAGCAAAATGAAAATTATTCATAATACCTACATAGACGTTAAACTAAAAGCATTTTAACACTTTTGAAAAAAGTTTAATTAAATTTACTCGTCTACTTTAAACAAGAACATCCCACATGTTATAACAGCCCCTTAAAAATAGCCCTGGTCTCCCCTATATCTCGATTTAAGACAGTTTCGCTAGAAAGGATGTACGTTTTATCATTTAGTAAGACACCCTTGGATTTAGACAGCCACTTTTCGCAAGCAAATCATTTCGCTGAAGGTTACAAGATCTCATTGAAATGGAAATGTGATAGAAAAAAAAATTATTGATGTAAAAAAATCTTGTTTAACCAGAATTGTCACCTTTGTAGTGCCAAGATGCCGGTATGTGGTCGTTCATTCACTAACAATATACTCAACAAAATCTTGAACTTGAGTTCTCACGGCAGTTTCTCATCATGCTTCCCCATAATATTATTCAAACACGTCACAGACTCTTTGCATGTTCAGCAATTATTTTTATCTCAATAAATTGTTTGTAATGCAATTTCAATCAGTTCGCAATGAGTCATATAAAAAGATTATTCTTCATTGTATTCCTAAGACGTAACAGAAGATAAGAATAGATTTTTTTCCACTTCATTGAATAATTACTTTAGTCTGGAAAATGAAAAATATTTTTACCGTCTCAAAAGTGGCGGAAGTATAAATTGAAAATTTACAAACTTTCCTACATACAGTTAATCGGAAGTTGCTAAATATGTAAATTGAGATTTTATAATGTTTTATGTTGAGTAAAAGAGTACAAACAAAACTTTTATTGCATTGCCAAGAGGAGTTTTCCATTATTTTTCTTTCCACATGAAAACGCTTCAACGAACTTACTGATTTCATAAGTTAAACACAAATGATTCTTGAGATTCTAATTTTTTATTTTAATATTTAAGAATTTGGTTGGTACAAAAATGACTTAATTTAGGGTAATCTCAAATAAGATAATTATTGTGTTGATTGGCAATTATTCTCTTTCACGGATTCCTTTCCAAATGGTTCTTCGGAGTTTGTCTCCAAGAAGTAATTTCCCTTAGCTGTTGGTGGGGTGGCATAGCCCATTGGAATGGGGTGATAATTGCATTTTTTCGTCGTTAAAGACTTCAATGAGTTACATCTCGTGGCCATAAAAGCTCTCTCATTGCCCGGATAAACGCTCTCGGCGTAGTACTTCCAAGCCCTTCCGTGGGCACATGAAATGTCGAAGCACCCAGGCATTAGGACTTTCACTCCATTAGGATAGAAGTCAACATCACCGATTGGCTCCTTTTTACCCAGACCATCGGAGTTTGAGTGAATGACATCCACCAAATCTGCATCACCACGACCCAGACCAGACAGAGCTTCACCCTGATTGAAGCAAGGACGAGCAGGATCAAGGCCGGTGATCCGAGGCAAGGATTTTCCAGATATATCTTGGAAGTATCGACCTGTGGCTCCCACGATATGAGCCCCCAAACTGTGTCCCATCAAGTGGAATTTACTAAGGTCGACGTACTTTGTGAGGACATTGATGGCGGGGGCAAGGATTTCACCCACATCTTCGGTGTTGAGGGCTGACCAAGAGTACAAAGTCGTGATGTAATCCGCTGTATCCACAAACTGTTGAAATTTAAAATAGGCAGTTAGTAGATTTAGCAGAAGAAAATATCCGGTTTTTCTACTGGCTTAATCTATTCATAATCATAAGAAAAATCCTATATCGAAATATCAAAATAAAGTCATTTGCATAGAAATTGGGCGAAGATTGGCTAGAATTCAATAAATTATGCTTCATTCAAATATGGGGAAATTAAAGTTTGTTATGCAGAGAAATAGTTTAATGTAGAGTAATTGAATTTAGAGAATTCCCATTTTCCTCAAAACTTTAATTAATTTCTATCTCAATTCCTATTAATTAGACTCGATTTTGATAACATTTTCACTTTTCATTGGCAAATTAATTAAACGATAAATGGGTGTAAAATCACATACTTTATCATGCAATTATGAATTAGCCATACCTAAAGAGCAAAAAATTATTCAAATTATTCACTTACGAGAAAGTTTGAGTCTCCTCGGCACTTGTAAGCACTGTATATTGCAGCTGCTGCTTCATTTGTTGAATTTTCCTTATTGGACAGCCATCCAGTAACTAGAATGACCACAGGGGCATTTTTCTTGAATGAAGGATGATTCACCAGCTTTTCCATGTCGGTCAAGGGGAAAGAGGCGTTCTCCTTGTTATCATACAGAACCATACTCAAGTTCCTGTAATCGGGCTTGTCCTTCTCATCGCGACTCAAATTATTGTCCGTTGCAATCGCCAGAGAACAGAACGAGTTGATGCCATCAAGTAGAACACTGGATGGTAGGCCAAAGAGGGCCTCCTTTCCCATATCACCCAATTCCTTGGGCGTGGGAATAAACTGTGGGGCATTCTTGACAATATCAATACCCTTCTCAATGCCCAACTTCACTCCACCCGCTACGCGATCCGTAAAACTGAGCTCAGGTGATGCGAGGGTGGTTTGTGTGAGAATAATGCAAAATATGCCAAAATTCAGAAATATTTTAACCGTCATATTGAAAAGTTTTCCACCTCCAAACCGTTTAAGAATCTTAGCACGGAGATATAAACCTCACTTTAGCACTCACACCTGCTGACTATTTCGCATAGCCGAGATGCTATGGCTCTTTATATATGGTGAGAGAGACGTTTGTGAATTGATTAAGTCAATCTCTCTCAATTACAGGTAAATTGCAGAATTGTTACTTGAGAATATTCTAACACTCACGCACAGCTTTGATCACTGTTTGAAAAGACTTATATGTATGTACAGTAGTTTCTCCTATGAGAATGGAGTGCTTGTTGAAAGCTTTTGCGCTTGCAAGGAGGGTTTCTTAATCAATTGTGAATGTCCCAATTAGCATAATTAACAATTAAATCCAATATATAGCTTCATCCCTTGTTAAGATATTCCATTGCTGATAAAAGCTCCTGAAAGCTTTCATTACATCGGATGATAAGATTAAAGATCGATTCAGAAGACAGGGAAAGCATTCAAAGCGAGTTTCAAAGCATGTCAGGTGCTGGAACTTAACCCTTTAAGGACCAATTGTGAAAGAAGAGAAGAGTATTGGTCATGTTGACCAATTTTGATGAACTTTTTGTAAGTGAAAAGCTGTATAAATTCTCAACAACTCCCGTGATGAAATCAATTAAAAATATATTTTTGTTTTTATATAATTCCCAGTATATTATTTATCAATTTTAGGTGAATAAAAAAGCTCTCAAAATCATCAAAAGCTGTCCACAAACATTGATGCTATTCATTAGCTGGTGGTTAAATTACCACAGTTGGGAGTTCCATGAATATTTTTTCCCTCTTACATCACGCGTTGAAAAAGATTTTTTAAATGCTTCTATTTTAAAGAAAGCAATGAATTTTAATGACAAAAAAATAAAAAATCTCTTAGTTCTCTCTCTGTAAAACATTATGAATAATTATAAAGCTTGCACGAAGCTTTTAGAAAAAAACTTTCAATGAAATGCGGCATTAAATCGCATTTTTAATTTGCATCACAACTTCTCCCCTTGGGAGTTTATTAATTTTCAAATAAACTGACATTAATGGGATTTTATGCACAAAAGACCTCCCCATGAGAATTTTTCCCATAAGGTGACACATGATTCGTCTCCAGGAAATAACTCCCAGTAGCTGTTGTCGGTGTAGCGTAACCCATTGGAATAGATGAGCTATATTTGCATTTTCTATGCGTATAGGATGTCAAAGAGTTGCATCTCGTGGCCAGGAAACCCAGTTCATTACCAGGATAGACACTCTCTGCGTAATATCTCCATGCTCTCTCATGAGCACAAGTTATTTCCAAACATCCAGGCATTAGGACTTTCACACCATTGGGGTAGAAGTCAACATCACCAATTGCCTCCCTTTTGCCCAAACCATCGGAATTTGTGTGAATGACATCCACAAATTCTGCATCACCACGTCCAAGACCACTGAGTGTTTCGCCCTGATTAAAGCACGGACGTGCGGGATCAAGGCCAGTAATTCTAGGAATGGACATGCCCGTTAACTGTTTGAAATATCTTCCAGTGGATCCAGCAATATGAGCCCCCAAACTGTGGCCAATCAAGTGGAATGTCCTGATATCGACAACTTCCGCCAGATTCTTAACTGCATAGGCAAGAAGTTGTCCTAAATCTTCCGTGTTAAGGGCTGACCAGGTATACAGCGTATTAGCATAACCGGATGTATCCATTAGCTGCATTCAAAGATTGAAATGCCTTTAATATGAAACGGAAAAATCAATTTAAATTTAAATGCATTTCCTTACAAGGAAATTAGTCTCCCCTCGGTATTTGTAAGCTCTGTAGATTGTATCTGCTGCCCTGTTGGATGTTGAATCCAATGGATCACTGTCTGTGTTGGTCAGCCATCCTGTTATTAAAATTACCACAGGAGCATTTCTTATAAATGAAGGATGCTCCACGAGACTGCGAACATGTGTCAAGGGAAAAGAAGTATTAACCCTGTCATTATAGAGAATTAAGCTTAAGTCCTTGTAGTCAGGTTTATCCTTGGCCATGCGACTCAAATTGCTGTCTGTGGAGAGAGCTTGAGAGCAAAACGTGTTAATGCCATCCACAAGAACACTAGATGGCAGTCCGAAGAGAAGCTCTTTTCCCAGGTCTTTTATTTCCCAAGGAGTCGGGATGAACTGTGGGGCACTTCTCGCAATATCAAATCCTCTATCAACAGCGAACGACAACGCGGACGCTATTTGACCAGGGATGCTTAATCCATGAACACTAGGGGGAAAGGTGTTAAATTGTAGGAAAATCAACCACAGCACGATAAAATTAACATTTTTATCAGTTATCATTGTTTTATTTAAATTCTTGGAATAAAGCACGAAAAAGCCACTCTTTAATAATCACCGTAATTCAAAGACTAATTCATTTGGTTCTGATACTAACTGGCTTTTATATTGAAGACACGGCAGAATAAAAGTCAATCTATTTTAAAATTATTACCTGAATTCTGAAAATTACTATATATAGTAGCTAAATTTATAGTCTAAAATGTCGATTGTCTCGAAAATATTCTTGTGGTTTGAAGAATGATTATATTTGCATAACTCTTCCCAAAAGCAAGTCTGCGAGTTTCGTGGAATCCCCGCAAGTGTGTCATGAGTAGAGTTTTTTTTATATGTTTATATAATATAAATAAATAAAACTAATAATCTAATCTAACACATAACATTTGTAAAGGCGCATGCACACGCAGAAATTTTGATGGCTGAATTTCAACAGCTTTGAGTGGAAAAATATAAAAGTTCCAACTTTCTTCTGTTTTTCAGAATAATCTTTAAAAAAAAATCAGAAATCCAGCTGAATAGAGGAAGATACAAGTGTAATCAATTGAGCCAAATAAGAAGCTTTTTCGGCGGAAAAAGCTCCCCGATTGATTGAATGGATTTTATTACCCTTTTATTGTTATTTTATAATATTTTTTTTAAAGATTTCTCAAATATTTAAAAGAGATTTTTAGTGAGAATTTAATGGCTTTTCTACTGAGTAAAATGTTCTTGATTCGATAAATAGCATTTCCCGCTCTTCTATTGGGTTTTCCAGAAAATTCTCACTTGATATTCTTCAAAAATTTAGATAAATTTTTATTCTGTGAAAATTTAACAGTTTTCCAGTAGAAAATGTGATTATTAAGTATTTAATTATAAGAATATATGCCAGCACCCTAAAAATCTATTGAAAAAAAAACTTCTACCGTGTACAAACACCTTTCTAATTGAACATAAACTTTAGCTTAATTTCATAATATCTTCTTATTTGCTTAATTGTTTCTCTTAAGTATCTGGGTAAGTTAATTATACGCACTGAAGAATCTCTGTCCTAATAAAGAGGTTTTCTGACGAGTGTAAATGCTATAACAAGTCACTTCAAATTACCATTCTTATTACCGGCTTCTATTCTGTCACAGGACCACTTTAACTGTGGTTAAACTTTGAGAATTTTACTCGGCATTGCTTGAGTAACCCTCCGAGCTGACGTGGGGTTGAATAAGCAATTCAATATTGTATCTAATCTGTGGGGGTTGTTTTAAATTTTTTGTGGCTTTGTCGAGGAATCCTCCAAATGCCAGACAGAATAATTTATATGGATCAGAGATTCGCTAAATCCAGACCATTGATTTTTACCAAAAAAAAACTCTTTGGAGAAGAATGGGAAGGAGTATCACCTCTTAAGCCTAATGTATTTGCCAAAAGCTTTTCATCATTCTGGCTCCTTCTGGTTCAAGATATACTTTCTTTTTATTGTTATTGTTATGAAATGGCTTATGTATTATAAAACAATCACGTCCACATTTATTACCGATTTTATTTTATTATTATTTAATACCTTCCGGCTATTTATGTCCTGCCAAAAGAAATTCATAGAGATGTTGATGTAGAATGTCGAAAGTTCTATTCGAAATCTCACAGTATTGAGCCGAGACACAGTGGTTAGAATAGTCAATGCTGTTAGTTTGAATTCATACCCAAACTACCAGAAGCTTTCACTACTAGCTCTATTCAAAATGAAAAAGCTTTACACACATTTGTTGTGGAGAAACCGTTTCAAGGTTCAGTAATAAAATTGATGATGAATTGAATGATTTTTGGCTCTCGATCTATGTAATATGGAAAACAAAATACATAATATGTGCGTAAATGGAGCAGATAAAAATCTGCTAATTAATTCCATATTGCTTTTGCATATTGCTGGCGAATTGTAAGAGACGAAGGGAAATAAAATTGTCTCATGCATGAACAATAAATTAATTGTAAACTCAATAATATTCAACAATGATGTCTGAGTATTTGCCAAAACGACCAAAATAGAAGGATATCAGATTGATTTTTATTATTTTCACTAATATTTTGGCGCTGCTGCAATGCCAAGAATTTCTTATTATTACAATACAAGGCTTCATCTTGCTGAAAAAGTCTAATAAATTCACAGATTATGTATATACCATATCACATGGACAGAGCATTTTCAATATCGCCGTATGGAGAATTCAAGCCCTTATTTACTATCTTGAACCCCCACATATAGTAAAGGCTCCAATTCGCACGAAATGAGGCGAACAAGAAACTTATATATACTGGACTAAGCTATCTAAGTGGGTATCCTTCGTCCGAGTGAGTCCAACTATAGGAGCATGATATAAGATGGTATCAGCTGAAATGTAATAATTCTTGAGGTGTGTTAAAGCACAAAAAATTGATCCACATTCCCATCTCACTCTTGTAGTGGTGAATGCACATATAAGGTGTTGAGGGGAAGTGGAAGTGTTTACCCGCGTGAAACAGCATGATGCGCGCGCATTCCAAGTCATTCTTGGAAGCCTCAATGGAACAGACAAAATATAATGTACCCCATCCGCGTTGTCAAGAATGCTGCTGGCAACACACCAAGCCACTCACCCCCCTAAACACCAGTCCTCATGGCCCATTTTCCCACCACCAGCACTCCGTAATTCTCTGCTATATGCTGGGAGAGCTTTCTATGGACATGTGCATTTTAAAGGTATACACAAGACTTTTGGAGAAGGGAAACAAGCTCGCCAACTTTCGGTTCATTCTCAAATTTAAAGCAGGAAAAGCAGGAAAATCATCAGGATAACAAAATGTATAGCATATGTTTTAGTTTAGGGAGTTACATGGAAATATTTAGTCACAGACTTGAATATATAATCGCTCCGAAAGCTTAGAAAGTTCTTTGGAACATAAAACACTAAATGAGTCCTTAAGTAAACAAAAAAAAGTAATTGCTTCGATAAATATTGTTTTATTTTACTCATGTTTTCGATCCATTTGTAGGGGATAGTGGGGCTATTTGGACACAGAGGCAAAAATGGGTTTAGAAAAAATATTATATAAAAAGTTTTTTTAGAAAAGAATCTATAGAAATGCTCTTAAAAAATACTTGTCTAAAAAAAATCGTTTGAAATCAAAGTTTTGAACGCAGCTAAACGAATTACTAAACCTTGTCTACAGCAAAAACATTCCCACTGAATTATAACGTTTAATGAAAACGCATGCTTCTTAACATGAAGATTTTAAATAAACTCTTGATTTATAGCTGAACTGACTTTGTAACCGAAAAAATCCCTTTTAAAGGTCTTACCCTTTGACCCATTGATGATTTTCCTTTATTGATAAATTTAAGAAAAAAAATATGAAAATTTCTGCGAAATTTAAACAATATTGAGTTCATTTCATTTCATTTCATTTTATTTGTTCACTTAAAATCTACAAATCCATTTGATTTAGAATCTCGTTGTCCAAAATAGCCTTTCTGTCCGCCATCAATATCTTGTGTTTTGATATTCCTTCCACGAGCTCTATTACTCTAATAGTTTGCTGAACTCCCATCTGTTATGCATTGTCATTCCCAGAAATGATTTTCTGGTAATTTACTGAAAAAATCATAAGTCATTCGTACAAATGTAGCAAAATAAATCTGAGCTTTCTTTTACGCAGAATATATTTAAATACTAAGTAGTATCCCATAGAAATTTGGCTAAATAGCTTAAGGTTTGCCAATGAGTTGGCAATAGTGTGTCCAACACATTGATAACTGAAACCTCTTGTGTGCCTTGTGTGTTACAAAAGGGGCTGTGAAATCGTTTGGAGAGTCCTCCGTGGCGCGCTTATGCTCTATGTATATGTAACAACTGGAGAAATGTGGCATTCACCACTTTTTGGGCAGAAAGGGAGGGCTGATGGTGGCGGGAGGAAAAAGGATCGGACCTATGTATATGAACGCGCAACGAAACTTTTAGACACTTAGTCCACCGGCGGACGTAAACCCGAGTCAACGTCTGGTTGTGAGCGCGAGATATCGAAAGCACTTTCTCAAGTAATCAGATATCAAAACAGCTGAAAAGTGTTGTGATTTCATTTGTATCACTGCGAAAAATTGGTGTGAAAATTCTTTTGAGAGAAAATTGATTGATTTTATATACATTTTGTGGATAATTATATTTGGGGCTTTCACTGACTCTCATAATCACTGACTAATATCTTGGGTTAATTGAACGGAAAGCTGTAAAGCTCTCACAGTGTGTTACAACATAAGCTTTCGGCGGTTTTGTAAGACACCTTTGAACCCTTTAAATTTGCTCGCATCTTGAGAATTTTTAACACTTTTTGGGGGTGTAGTGATGCGAAAAAATCTTACGTAATAGCATAAATTTGAGATTTGATTCGCTGCATCGTCTATCGCCTCTGCACTATCTCATTCTTAAGGGATGACTCTAAGTTATTCAACTCAAGATGTTCAAGTGTCTCCACTGTGGATATTTTCCCACCCACTTAATCACTTTACATTCAATTATGTCGGAGGAGTCAGCTTGTTTGCAAACTCTTTTGCTCGTATTCTTTTTTCTTTGCCATGCCTTGGAATTATTATCACGTTTCAGTGTCTCCCGAAGTGTTTGATTTCACAATGTTTTCCCTACTCATTCCTCTAACGAAAAAATTTTTCTATGATATGACAGAAAAAAAATCTATAAGAGCGAAAAATATGAAAAATTGTGTGTGTAGAGTATTTCCTTGGGGGTTTGAGTGATTCACCCTCTCAACCCAGAAAGTCTTCAAGAAATTCTCAAGACATTTCCTGATGTTTCTCCGGAGGTAATACAGAAGAAAATAGACGCACCTGCGGTGTAATAAATGATATCCACGGTACATTTAAAGGATACAGGCGAGACTTAAGAGAGAGAGAGAAAAAAGAGGGTAGAGAATCGGATTTTATATCATTAGTGGTTAAAATTGTGTGGCATATATAAGAAATTATTTGCATCACGCAATAAAGATTTTACGAGGAGTTTGATTTTTTCCATCGATACGCCAAGACACCCCTCTTAATGATGATTGAAAGCTCCCACATTTTCACTCCGTCGGACCTATAATTATTTTAATTTGCCCAGTGGCACTAATGTCCCTCCCTTTATTGTGTTTTAATTTGCGGAAATTTTTATTACCACATCCGAATCAAATTGAAAGTCCAACGTGGACTAACAATAAGTTGGACAGCAACGACAAAGGTGTTGAATAATGTAATACAATTTTCTGTTGTTGAAGAATTGACTTTCAACAATAAATAAACTTGCAATATTCCCCAGCAAATAAAACTCCGATAAAGTATAAAATATTCCCCAGATTATAGATTGTGCAAAAAATCGGATATGTATGGTCAAAAAATTGTGTAACTTTTCCCTCAGTCGACTTGAACATATGGCGCGCTCTTCCATAACTCACTTAAAATCAGAGTTTCTTTTTTAGCCTCGAAAAAAATTTACAACACTTAAAGTGAACAATAAAAATTCCCAGAACCTGCATTTACTGAACCTTATGTTCCAACCGGGAAATACCAATGAGCCAGAGAGTTAGAGCGCACTCCCGAGAAATCTCATTTGGAAAATGTGTCTCCTAAAACTTATTTACAGCATATAGATTATTCCATTTTCTTGAGAGAAAGAATGACGTGTCTCTGTGAGGTGAAATATTGGGGAGATAATTGAAAATTCCATCCGTGAAATAAAACAGTAAATCACCTCACGGATTTTCCACAATAAAATCATTTATCACTCAAAACAGTGAAAAGACAGAAGTTTGTAATTTATATACCGGAAAACGTTTGAGAAATAGTCCTTACTACACGCAGAAAAAAATGGATTTAGATATGTAAATATATAAACTACACATTTATATTATCATATTATACATTTTACATGTATGAATTACACATGTAACATTACGAACTCAGATATGTAACTTTGTTGGTAGAAAATACAATTCATCAAACCGAATGAATCT
>CAKKOB020000036.1:19760-54802 GCA_918844115.2 Phlebotomus perniciosus
AGACATTTAAATAATAAAATATCACATGTAATTATTGTATATCTACATATGTAGACTACTGAAATTCTATATGTTTTAATAACCGAATTTAACTTGTAAGAGATATTGAAATTCTTTATATTCTTGTACCTAAATGAAACAAAATTCTATTATTAATATTCTTGATTGAACTGATAAATGAAACAACGGAAAAAATTCAATAAGAAAAGTACTTTCCTGTCCGAAAACACACACAAATTATGATAATTTCTATTTGTTTCGTGGAAAGTGGTATGTGGAGTTAATCATTAAAATCCACACAGCGTACATGAGAACTATATACACGTTGGACGTGTAAGTTTGGCATCACTTAATGTTGAATGATTAATCAGACACGCAATAGTGATGGGACATCCACATCAAAAGCTCTCTGTGCATGTTATTATAGTACGAAAATCCGTCTGTACATTTCAATAACAACCCCCAACAACCAGCGAAGCTTTGCATATTCCCAAAAGTCTATTAAAGCTACATCAATCTTTATTTAAGGGGTGTTAGTATGAACTATCAATATACACAATTTAGTAAGTAAAGTTTAAACTTTAATCCGAGTGATAATATAAGTTTCTGAAGTCATTTTAAAATCATAAATTATAGTTTGAGAATTAATATATTTATTATTATGCAAGAAGTTTTCAAATAACGAGAAAGAAATCTATGACAAATATGAGAAAAATATTTTAATATATTTCTAAAAATTTAACAAATTAATAAATAATCATCCGTAGTCAAAGAGGCCTCAGAAATTTTCGTTCAAAGAAAGCAACAAAATAAGCACTGTCTATCAAAAATTGATTTTCTTCTGCACATGACATTTTGTAATTTTTTGTAGATCTCGTTAATCTTTTGTAATATTTTCTTCTCTTCATAGAAAAGAGAATCTGTCTAAAAATTGAAAACACCAGTCTGACTTTGACGAGTAACCCAATTTTACAACAAATGCAAGGATTATGATTTAATCTGATAAGAAGGATGGGATTTCATATTTATTTTAAGTTTTCTACAAGCTCAACATAAACTTTTTTCTTTAATTTCCCATGAGGTTTAGTGAACTTTCAAAAGCTCACCCCGAAACTTTTTCCTCAGCATATTTGTATTTTTTTAGGCTAAAAAAACATACTTTTATATACACTTCCTAAATACACAGCAAAAAGCCTCGTATATGAGAATTTTGTCTCTCATTTAGAAATGAAACATCAGTACTCTTTTGTAATTAAACCATTTTTATGCACGCCGAAGAGAAAATGATCAAAGATGCACACAAGAGAGATAAAAACCCGGCGAAATTTCCACATAAATTCTCTCTTAGCTTTGCATATTCATTTCAGCCATTTCATCGGATATACGACCATATGAAAATGCGGAAAAAATTGGCGCGGAAAATTTGAGGAATCCATAAAAAAAAGTGAGGAGAATGAATAACAATAAAACGGACTGAGAAATTATCAGTTTTCATTCGCTTTGTTCAGGGAGGATTTTATTAAATTTTAAATCCTCGAGTTTTATCGTGCATAAAATGTAATTTTCTTCAATATTTAACTGCCATTGTGGAAGCATCTCATTCACTGGGGAATTTAATGCGTTTTTATGCTTCATTGAAATGAGAAATCGCATGATTCTAAATTGCTTAAAACTCCTAACAGTGCTCGATGAGATATGAATCAAATCTCTCTTATTGCAGCAAATTTATAAATTATACCATTGCATTCAATTCATTCTAATGCAGTCTATAATAATATTTTGCATGCTAATAATTTTAGAGGTCTCTCTGTTTTGAATTATTAATGCAGAAGGACGAAAGCTGGTACGAGTTTGGGGTGTAAATAATACTTAATTGCATTAACAAAGCAGAAGGAACAATATTTTTCTTTCACACTTCCATACAAAGCGTCACAGGATTACCATCAAAATTTTAAATTGAAAACACCCAAGCAGTAAATGCCGTACAAGGTGTAATAATTGAGTTTTATGCCTCACTACTTAGGAGTTTGTGGTGGGAAAAAGTGATGGTGGTGCATATTATGTGTTTTAGCTTATTTACCCTGAATGTAAAATTTACTTTGGAACTTGATGGCTAGCCGGATTTAGTTTGGCACGCAATTAATTTTCAACACGCAGAAGCGTGCTCGTCTAATATACATCTGTCAGGCTAAGGGTGGTTCTAATAAATCGGTGAGCATTTGCAGGCCTCAGTTAATTAGTTTTGCTTTTTACACGCTCGCTGCCAAAGGCAATTTCATCCGGGGAAAATCACCCAAAAACCCCTAAATGTATTGAACAATTGTTCGATGCATCGGGGTCCTGTATTTAGTTTTCACATTTATCTGGAAATTTAATTAGTGTCAATTGAAAATATGGGCATCTCTTTGTCGACAAAATGCCAAGTGGATTTTTTTGTTTCAAAATATTCTACATGAATTTTATTTTGCAGTTTGAATCGTACAAGAGATCTTCATTATGCAGAATATCTCATTAAATGTTATTTGGAAATATTTTTCTCTTCAGAAGAAAAAAAAAATGTACTTTGGGGAAATGCATTTTCATATAATGAGTGACTTGAGTTTGGTAGAATGAGAGAAGCTTAATGCAAAAGGACTACCATTTGGGGACTCACTGGAGGAAGTCACTTGATAAAATTCCATGGGAAAATGTTTTCCTGCTGCACCGCCAAGTGTCTGCAGCAACAACCGCATTAAATTTTGTATCTTGAACCATATCGGGGGGAGGGGGGAAGCCCTCATGGAAGAAAGCACTACATTGCAATTTATAACACCCACTTGACACAATTACAAGCCGTTTGTATTCTTCACACCCTCCCACCTTGACAGTTGTGGGGCTGAATCTCAAACTCATGAGATAGTCATAGAAAATATTACGTGGGAATGTGAAGAAGAGACGCTGCAAGGAAGTTAAAGATCCCATGAGCATGATTCTGCCAGTTCCTCACCCATGAAGAAAGTCGCAGTTTCTCCTCTTCATTTTGTGTGACAAGCACATCATCACTTCGCCCCTGCGTCTCATAAGCCTGAGCATGTGCTATTTACATATAAATATTTGTGAATGAAATGCTCCAAATGCAAATTGATAGAGATATGCAAGCATGAGAATGAAGAAGCCATTATTTGCCGGTAGCCACCGTCATCATACGCTCAAACATTTGCCTTTGAAACAGAATTATTGAGTTATGATGCTGCATGAATTAATATGCAAATCACTTGGGGATTTGGTGTGCATATAAATTTCAGGCAAACTTAATGGATTAAAGGTACACATATATGGATTAGCAGTGACAAAGCTATTTAAGACAATCCAGAACTAAGTTGCAGTTATGTTGTTGGAGCAAACAATTTAAATTTACACAATAAATTCATACCAGAATTGTTGCCAAATTTGTAATACAATTATTAGAAAGTTTATACATATTATTAAAAAAGTTAAGGGAGTTTTTAGTAGAAATATTGAGGAGTTTCTAGAAGAAATATAAAGGAGTTTCTAATAGAAACTGTATTAAAAGTTTCTACTGGAAACTGCTTAGGAGTTTGTAACAGAAACTGCTTAGGAGTTTCTACTGGAAACTAAGCAGTTTCTACTGGAAACTGCTTAGGAGTTTCTACTGGAAACGGCTTAGGAGTTTTTACAGGAAACTTCTTTGGAGTATCTACTGGAAACTGCTTTGGAGTATCTACAGGAAACTGTTTAGGAGTTTCTACTGGAAACTGCTTAGGAGTTTCTAATAAGTCTTTACCAAAAACTGATAAGAATTTCCGTTAGAACCGTTAACCTCAGTTCCAAGCCTATGAAATTTGGACTGATTTATGCTTATTCATGTAACTCATTGAGTTTTGTTATACGCATCACGTGTTTAGAAAACTTTCGTAAGTAGACAAGAATAATTCTTTAGTTTTACTCTCAAGCCGTACCTGATAGAATCACGCTCTCTTGTTAATTTTTCCTCTCTCCATCTCTGGATTATGAAAAATCTCCTTACGTGCTCGTGATTGTTCACTCTCGCGTTATAATGCATGAAGCTGAGTCACGGCAAGGAGAGAAACTGGAGATGCACCCATTAAGAAGTTACAAGTCTCTGGCTCTTCCTCTTCCACCATAAATTCTCTTCCTGTACATTTTCTCGCTAACAAAGTGCTTGTCTGGGCGAGGATTAATTCACAAAACTGCCTTATGCAAGGAACATTTTTATGTGAATGTAAAAATGTCTAATTTGCTGGAACGGAATATTGCCTCTTTTTTTCCACCCTCAAATTGGCCCTTACGTGACGATGTCGAGATATTATGTGAAATATTGCAAAATGCCTTGACATAATTTCGCAATATCAGTAGAAATGCGCCGAGCAATTAATTTGAAACATTTGAAATGTTGGTTAGTTAAAGAAAGTTTTTAGTAACTAACCTGAAATTGTTAGACAGTTTGTCGCATGTGAGGGCTTTATTTGAGTTGAAATCGATTAAATGTACTGTGATGAAAATATTAAAATATATAAATATTCATATGACTAAGTAGTTTTGTATAATCAGAAATTGTAATTTAACATGAAGGCTTGGAAATTTTCCATATTTATTAAACTTTTTTGAAGCCTAACCCCAAACAATGTGATACATTTCAATCCAAGAAAAATTAGAGAAATTTTCAACCTCAAATTCATGTGCATTCATAACGGTTTAACAAAATATGCACATGTGGTGTAATGGGAGTAATGCAAAATTTCACTTGCTGAAAAATATGCAATGATTTATGGAATTCTCCATATTTCTCCGCAGAACATGCAAAACTAACCCCCAAAAAGTGATATATTAATAAAAACGTTTCTCATACTCATATATATGTAATAATGCTACAAAATAAGCCATTTCGAGCCTCCTAGAAGATTGCTGGGTGGAAATATGATGAATTTGCAAAACTGAACATATAATAAAGACGACAATTTCCCAATCGCTCCAATCTGGGATGAATTGAGGCCAGAGTGGTGCGTTGCAATGGATTTAAATAAAAGTGAAATTATAATTGGGATGGATTATATTTTGTCACGGACACACGATGTCTGTTTGGCGCCAAAGTGGCGTCACACAGCACTAAATTTTATGTACTCTCGCATCTTCAATGAAATTTTCTTTGTATGCAGCTATGCTGGGAAACAAGTAGATTTTAGGTAAGAATTGGCATTTGTGCCAAGACGACGGTTGTAACTTCTTAGCAATCAAATGCAATTTTACGCGCACTTGTAACAATGTTGGCAAAATTTTTAACATTGCATCTGAATATCTCACAACTTGAGTTATGAAAAATATTATAACATATTCATTCACAATTTTCATGATGTCTTTTATGTTTATGGAATTTTTTTGTGACCTGTATAATCATCTTCGCGGAATTGTAATGGAATTCCATGGAAGTGGTTCATTTGTCATTAAAATAGGCCAAATGAGAGTGAAAAAAAGGCGACTTGTATTGATTTTCCTGTTAAAATGCATTTTATTGCTTTTAAAGAATTTGACGTAGTAAAAGGTTGATTTTTTTCCTGTTGGCTTCACACAAAAAAATCATACATAGTGTTCCGCCAGAGCTTCAACCAGAAAACATTTTCACTGAGAAACATAATCACGCTATACGTGTCAGGGTGTTTTATTATTTATAAATATTCTCGTATATATTTTAGAGCGGGAAAAAGCTTTTCTCTTTAAGTGCAATCGGTATTTGGACGAAACTGGTAATTGACGAGTGCGTCCAAAGGTGGTCACGGGAGAGATAAAAACGATAAGTAATACCACAATAAACAAGTCATAAATCTCTGAGGAACATTTCAGAGTGGACACACTAATGGAATTAGAACAATAAAACCCTCTGGGGGGAAAAACGTGCACAAGGGAGAGTCAGTGATTGCCTTAATAGCTCGCTCATATATGGATTAATAAATCCTCTTTTCTGCTTCCGTGGTAACGACACTTTAAACCCCAATCAACCCCTCCAGTGATAGTAATATTAAGTTTGAATCGTGTAAATATTCCAACGAGCATTTATCAACATCTTGAGATACAAGACGTTTAAGCATGGCGTTCGCTGCTGCTCGGATGATACTGAAGGACAAGAGGAGGAAGTCGAAAGATGACTTTGCTCCAGCTGCAAGGAACCGCAATAAAGTATGTATCCATTATTCCAAGATCCACGCAGAAAATTTTATGCGAAACAGAGTGATTAATTGGTCAAGATTTATCACATGTTGAATGAAGACCTTTTTCTCTCTTAAAAATGTTATATGACAACATACACAAGGATTACAAATTGACCATTTACTGTGGCAACAATGAGGGACGCTAAATCTCTCATGAATATAAAATTATGTAGGGATTTGCGCGCTGTCATGAAAGATTATGGCAGAAATAATCATAACAATGTTTGTGCGTAATAAGGAGTAAAAAAAAGAATTGCTTCCGTTATGACCGGTGAGGATTTCAAATATGAATGAAATGACAGATTATCAGTTGTCAAAGTGACAATGAATGACAGTTTTATCGGTTAACACTTCAGCGGTTTCTATATTGTTTCAAACACTTGTGTTTCGAAACTTTCGATTAGTTTTTTAACCAAGGGGAAGATATTATGGTCAAAAGGCGTAATACACTTCCAGAACTACCAAATTTTGTAGAAAAGCTTCCCAATACTTTAATCCGGAAGCTTTCAGTTTCTATACAAAAGTCTTCCATATCTTTCTAAGAGAGCTTTCTAAAGCTTTTTAAGGGAGCTTTCCATAGCTTTCTAAGAAAGTTTCCTAGTTTTTCTAAGCTTTCTAGAGCTTACTAAGAAAGCTTTCTAGAACTTAAAAAACTTTCTAAGAAAGGTTTTCTAAGCTTTCTAAAGAAAGTTTTTAGAGCTTTATAAGAAAGCTATCTAGAGCTTACTGAGTAAGCTTTCTGCTTTCTAATGAACCTTCTGGAACATTATAAGAGAGCTTTCTAGAGCTTTCCAAGAAAAATTTGTAGAGCTTCCTAAAAAAAACTTTCTAGAGCTTTCAAATAAAGATTTCTGGAGCTTATAGACCTTTCTAGAGCTTTTCAAGGAAGCTTTGTAGAGCTTTCTAAAAAACTTTCTAGAGCTTTCAAATGAAGCTTTCTAGAGATTTCAAAGGAAGCTTTCTAAAACTTTATAAAAAAGACTTTCTACATGAAAGATTTCTAAAGCTTTCTAAAGAAACTTTCTACAGCTTTCTAATGAAGTTTTCTAATAAAGCTTTCTAGAGCTATTCAAGGAAGCTTTAGAAATTTCTGCAGTTTTTTACAGGAATTTTAGAAAGCTTTCAGCTGATCGAGCTTATATTTCTCAAGGTTTTGAAATTTCCTTTAAAGCTCCTAAAATTTTCCAAAAGCTCTTAAAGAATTTTAAAGCTCTGGAAAATCTTCCCAAAGCTCCTGTTCCTCCTCTAAAGCTTTCAAAATTACTTGACTTAGCACTTCCACTCCACTTCCTAAAGCTCTCACGCACTTCTATTCAAATGTACACCATTTCTGATCATAATATCTCCCCCTTATTTTGAACTTTTTTAACAGTCGATTTAAAATGTGTGACCGTAACGCAACCCATGATCAAAAATTACCATGTGATCATTGAAGTGTTAAACATCCATGTATAGGATATTTGAAAATCCAGGGTTAAATAACACTTCTGTGAGGAAAACCACTCAGAAAACTTGTCTCACAGATAATCCCGCCCCCAAACGTGCGATGAAGTGTCAAAGAACATTTTGGGAGCATCTTACAGAACATTTCTGCGGTGAGAAAACTACTTTGAGTTCATAGATAAACTCTCCATTTTGGGAAAAACCACAGAAGTAAACTGGAAAAGGTTCCCACAGTTTTCTTCACATGATGTGCCTTATACGTCCCTCAAAGGACCGGAATTAATCGAGTTGGAAAATTTGAGGAAAGGGAAAATTTCCTCTCTCGCTTGACATTTTATTTCGAATTTTGATTTTGACTTGCGGTTTAAAATATGCAGAAGTTCGGATGGAGGAAAAATTAACGTCTCACGAAAATGCTCAACACGAATATCGTGTTTATGGTTTTTATTCACCTTGAGGTGTTCAAATTAAATTCATGGGGATTAATGAAAAAGCGGTGAAAAGCTATAAAGGAATGATTGCATCCGAAGTCATGACAATCTATTTAATTTGCGGTCTTTTGGAACGTATACTATTTCCTCCTAAAGGCAATTTAAGTTGAACATGATTTAGGTCAGCAAAATCTGCACAGAGGATTGTTGAGAAAAGTAACAATAATTTTGCAGGCTTTTCATATCTGGGCTGCGGCCGACTACAAAACCACTAATCTCTGCCGAGGGAACATCGAAAGCATTTTATGTGTGTATATAGCAAAGTTTTCTATGAATAGAAACTGCTCAAGTATAATTTCCGGTGAATGTGTTCTATCGACGGGATTCATCATCCGTATGTGGGGGATGAGAAGTTCCTTCTGCAACTCCACCGTTAAATATGAGCCCTAAGGGAGGCGGTGGCGGCAAGGGAAGATTTTCAGAAAAGAGGAACTTATCTGATTCCTCTCTTCCCTGGCAATATGTTTGCAGTCTTTGCACATTAGAAAGTCGTTATGTATGTGCAGAAGGCAGGTGATCCATAAATATTAAGAGAGAAAATGCCATATGTTGAACCCCAGGGCTGAGAAAAGCTCTCACCGAACCCCTAATGAAGTCATCAAAGCTGCTCTAAAGCTCCTGAGCAAGAGAGATTTTTTTTTCTGTGGAGCAGAATCTCTGACACCCACATAGTGTCTTCCTATGGCAAAAGTCAGACCATGATGAACTGTCTCTGGGTTGCAGAAAATCTTCCCTCATATTGGAGACTTAATCGATAAATCGTGCTATCGAAAATGCATATGTATGTGGGTCAGATGGAAGCGAACTTAGCATTTTGCACCCCAGCAGAGTTGCAAAACTTCACCAGAGTGGGAGAGATTGCACAGAAACAGGTCAATTCAAACCACCTCAAACAGCCATTGCCGTTTGTAACTCGCTGAAAATTGTGTATATTTGCTAGTATGTTGTGTTGACCTGTAAATAAGAAACTTTTCAGTCTCTTTCAAAAATCATTTGAGGGTTTCCTGTCAAAAATGTACATTGCCCTCTTGAATACATAGTTGTGCTGAATGAGAGGAATTCTGATGTATTTACTTACCTTAAATTAGGCAAATTGATATAAAAATTGCCTGAAATTAGTCAAAACGTCGTGTGAAAAATACTGCTAAATCAACTAAGATTTAAAAAAAGTCCTGAATAAAAAGCAATTCTGGTCTAAAACTAACTGATTTTGTTAAAACATGACCGAAAAATCTAATTTTTTTTTGAAATATTTGCCTTAAATTAGGCAATTCATTCAAAAATTGCCTAAAATTAGGCGAAAAAATCTTCCGTGTTTAAAAAATACTGCTAAATCAACTGATTTTGTTAAGAAATAACACAAAATACGAAATGCCTAAGAAATTTCTACTCAACATTGGGCAGATTTAAATTAAAATTGCCCAAAATTAGACAAATTGATAAAAACTTAGAACAACAGTTCACAATTCATCCTTATTTCCGATAATAATTTAATCAACACAAATGTTACACAATAATTTGTCAAGTTTACTCAATTAACCACCCAAACAGTCACCTTTCCTTGAGATGTGACTCATTTAATTTTGATTGACTGTAAATCGTGTGGAAAATTATATTATTTATTTTTCAGGTTAGCCTCTTAATAAACATGAGTAAAAAAAGATAAGAGAAAAAACTCTTCAGAAGTGGAAGAGATTAAACTGGATCTTCATAAATTTAACTCTAATTTCCTTTAAACAGCTGCTCGCTATTAATAATGCCTTTTCTGCTGTTTCTCGAAATTCGCGTGAACGTCTTTCTAAATTCTCTTAATATTTACGACTCCTTAATGCACATGTTTCAATCTACACAAACTTGAGAAGAAATCCTAAGAAATTTCCTTAAACTACATGTAAAAACTTCTTTCTCGAACCTTTGGCTTTAATTATTTTATCAAAGAGATGTGTATTTGTTAGCAGTAAATGGTCTGTTCTTTTATCTATATGTATCTATATGTATTATAGTTGTGTAGTGAGTAAATAATGTAGGAATAAATGTAAATGTATTGGCTGTGGAAACTCTCTATCTCTCTATTTTCTGGTTAATCTTCTTCCTATGTGATACTATCAATTTTACCAATTCATTTCAGGTCAGAAGTGTCAGCACAAGTAGCTTTAGGAGTCTGAGCCAGGTGAAAAATCAATCAGTAGATTTTGTTCCACGAATTTTCTCAGTTCTGATACCCTAGTTTTGCTCAACTTACACCCGATTGAGCCACATTTGCATTGAATGCCAGACACAAGATTTTTAACATGAGAGATTTGCGGGTGGAAATGCAAAAATAGACATGAATATAGAAAAAAGTTGTAGAGTAGAGAGTTTCATGTTAATATTACTCTTTTCTATAGCATTTCGCTGACTTACTGCATCTCGAAGGGCTTTGCAATTTATTGCTTTGTATTATTTTCTTGCTCAATTTGTAATTTTGCCGAATTTACATAAACATTGCATTGTAGAGAATGTTGTATTTTCTCCCTTCCGATAATACTTTTTGTGCTGGCCAATTTAAATTACGGATCCTTGATGAAATGCTATCTATATATATAGTAGAAATTCCTCTTCTTTGTGAATATTCACAAATTTCTTTAGTTCGCATGCAAACAATACATGCCGTTCACTAGTGCAGAAAAAACACTCAGAAATGTTGGAAAAGGGTTTATTGTAAAATTTGTTCTCTCTTCATGACATTCATTTACTGCAGTCCAAATATTTACGCGTTGTAAGATTTTGGGGTAAAAAATTAAGACTTGAACTTCAATTTAATCTCCCGTCATCATTTCCATGAATTCTGTTGAACAGTAAAAAACCGTTACTTATTTGAATTTTCAAATACACCCCGCGAAAAAAAAATTACCGTCAAAGTCCACCGTTCCAGAAGAATCCGTGTCAATTTCCGCAATCATCTCATTGAGCTGATCACCCGTTAGTTGATCGTCCAAAGCAGCTAGAATTTCACGAAGGGATGATGTTGGGATGTAGCCATTTCCTGCGCGGAAAAGAAATAAAGTGAACGGAGAGCCGTGAGATTTCCGCAAAAAATCCATTACAACAAATTCACGTCTTTGCTGCATGAATCATAAGTTGATACCTTCTTTGTCATAGAGTCTGAACGCTTCCTTGAGTTCTTTTTGGAGTGCCTCGTCATCCTCCTCAGCAAATCGCCCGGCTACCCGACAGAAGGCATCAAAATCCAATTTTCCCGAACCTATTCACGAAACGAGTGAGGATGTATTTATGAGAATTCCGCATATTTGGATTAATATTAATGTACTCGGTGATACACAAAAATCTGTTATATTTCAATATTATGTTGTAGTATTGAGTTAAAGGGGATAAAAGGATGTTTAGTGGAATTTAAGAATGTTTTTTTTGAGAATTTTTTTGTAGGAGGAATACTAATATGCAGGTCATTGATTCAATACAGATTTTTTTAAACATCACTTTCAGAACATTTTACTACCAACTTTAAAATTTTTCAACGGCTTTTTAGTAAGTTTGTGAGCTTATGGAGTTTTTTGAGCCTTTAAGAAGGTCCCTGAAAGCTTTGAAAGCTTTCTAAAATTTCTATTAAACTTTTGCAAAAGCTTAACAACAATAAAAAAATCCGATTTTGTCTTTTACTTTGTTAATTTTTACAAAGAAATTTAATAAAAAAATAATTTCATCGTGTTTATAATAAAAACATTACAATCTAAACACCCACAATCATTATAAGAAATAAAGAAAAAGTTGTAAAAAAAATATTTAATTTATAACGATAACATATCACGGTCATTAATGAGTTCACATGGTTACCCCATCGAGAGAATGGCTGACTGGGTATTGTAAATTAAAGTTATTTGTAGGCATGTGGTTGAATTTTGAAATTCTTTCACAGATATTTCACAAAAATTCCCTGGGCAGTTGAGGAATGAAAAATTGCAAGAAATTAAAATACTTTGTGTGGATTATGAAAAAAAGTCTTGTGTGAGGAAAACAATCTGACAAGTGATTTTTATGAGTGGGGAAAAAGAATCCCATTTGTTTGAATACGGCGCGGAGTCTCTGGGCTGTGAATCATCATTAAATGAGTTCAAGGTGCTGATAAATTTATTTTTGTAGCGCCCTCCACGATGAGGCAAGAAATTGCGAGAAAATGAGAGGTTTATCAGTCTCGAGTCCCTAAAATGGAAATTTATAACATGCTATCGGAGACTGAGGACCGAGAAAAAACATCTCAGGCCACAACCCTTACTTTTGCTAAATTTAATTTATCATAACTTCCGTCTTCCCTATTGGCAGATCATATAACCAAGCACGGCCGTATATCATGCAGTCCAATCTCAATCGTCGAATGTCTCTTTTTATGGGATTCTACTTCGCCCCCCTACAACACTATTGAGACACCACAACTGTCGATATGGTATAAATCACCACATTTTTTTCCTCTCAATATCATATTTTCCAATATTTGCAATCTGCTGCCTTCAGCGATCTCCTTTCCCTTTGAGCGATTGTTCTAAGCATTTTCTTTTTCTCTTCATACGAAAAAAATCTCGATTTCACTTTTTAAACTTACGAGGGAGAGCTTTCGCCCACCGCTATATAGAAAAGAGCTTACCTTCAACATCCTCAGCCACAAGAAGATTTTCAAGTTCCGAGTCATCGTAAGTGTGGCCTAATGTGTTCAAGATTGTGCGAACTTTCTCCTTCTCAATGCGGCCCGTCTTCCCAGAATCGAACATAGAAAATGCTCGACGGAATACTGCGAAATAAAGGAAAAGCTCATGAATATAAATTTTATATTAAACATTCTCAACTCATAGGAGAAAAACTTACATTGCACCTGCTCATTGTCCAATACCTCAGTCTGTGGGAGGGGGAGAAAAAAAGAGAGAAAATGTTTCCATTATAACGAGAAAAGAAAGCTCCATTTTCACTTAAATCCTCTTTATCAGGAAAATGTCACTGGTGGATCACTTCCTTTCAGGCGCCTATAAAATCGATTACGCCACTCTGAGCTTTGTCCTCATGAGCGACGGACGGTGATGCATTGAAATAACTCAGTGTTGAGCTTTTCAAACAATGGTGGTTGGAAAATTAGCATTTTCAGCCACTATATGATGGATGAAAATTAATTTCCAGCCCTGTCAAGTCATATTTTCTCACATTGAGCCATGAACATTGTTCGAAGTATCAGAAATGCAATTTTCTATAGAGATTTTTTTAATCGAATGCAATGTGACTTTGCAGAAGGCCGAACGGAATATCACGAACGGAAAAATTTTTGGACTTTTATAAGTTCATAGAATCCATAAGTAATAAGTTGAAAAATGAAGAGAAATATGAGCAAAATATTCAGATAGGGGGGGGGGTTCCCGAAGTTCCGTAGTCTCTATTTATAACCGTTTGAGCTCTAGATTCATGACAAACGAATGTCCAGACAATCGGAAAGTAACTTGATTTTGCACTTATTTGTTCTTTTGAAAATTCACTTTAAAATATTTAAAATTAACAGAAAGATCATGAATCATTTGATGTTCACTCCAAGTTCTCAACTTCATTTTTGTTTCACAAATAAATTCATTATGATTTAATTCACCTGAATTCAAAGTTATTAAAATTCATCAAAAATGAAAATAACACAATTCGCAATTAATTTAATTTGATTTCCAGTGAAAAATAATCACGAACTAATTGAAAATTCATATAGGAAATGAATAAATGAAGTATTTGCATAAAAATCGCCCAATTGAATTTTATTGCAATATTTTTTTCACCAATTCTTCAATGATGCCTTTGTCACTTTGCAAAATCAATTTGTGAATCCTTTTGATGCATTCGCAATTCAAAAACACTTGTTCATTTAAAAATTTGGGTTATTTTTTTGAAAATATCCATAAAAAGCCAGTTACCAACCATTGTTTGAGAATAAACGAGTTTAAGTAAACTCCAAGGAGGTTTAGTCAAGTAACTCAACCGACGACGGACCAACTGAAACTAATGTGATTTGGGCTGAGAACGAGTGAGTCTAGCTATTTTCCCGAGAGAGTCTTTATAATGAATTAAAATTCCAGTGGTTTTCCGATGTGTATATTTACAAGAGATTTTCTTAGTGAGGAAAACCCCCTCACACAACTATCTACGCCTCTCTCCAACACTCAACAAAGTCAAGTTTAATTATGTATACGAGGATAAAATAAATAAAAACAAAAATGTTGAAAATGGAAAGAGGTCACGTGGCGGAAAATCATGCTGTGAATATACATTTTTCAAGCTCCCCTCTCCCCTAACCAATAACATTGTCTATCCAATCTATCTCTCATCATTTCATTCTCACTTACTACACACACACGTACTTCTTTCTTCAGTTTCCCCAATACCTCCTTGGCCAAATTTTTTTTGTTCTCTCATCGCAGGATAAATGACACACTAAATAACAGAATGAATCAACTCATGGGTGAGAGCACAAAAAAATTTCACGCGTAGGATTTTTTTAACACAAATTATAATTGAAGTGTGGAAAATTGCTTGCCGCAAAATTTGTAAGTCGTAAATTTAGAATAACGATCAGATAAAAATTTTCAACAATAAAATCCGGCAAATATTTTCTGAACTTTACAACTCCTCGTGAGATATTTGCATTCCAATCTAAAGAGACAGACATTTATGGTTTATCATTTTTGAATATAAGAGAGTCGCGAGACATCAAGGTATTCATAAAATCAACTTCGATTTACATCAAGGAATGACATGTGAGAATTTCCTTTTCCTCCCTTAAAAAGAAATTCTTTATCCCTCGCAATTGTCTACAGACAAATTTCTTAACACGCAATTGAAGAATAATTTTTTTCACTTGTTAATATAAATAAATATATTTATAGATAAGAATTATTTTCGAAAAGGAAGTTGATCGTCATGGCTGGTATGATATTTTTCACTTGATCGTGTTATTTCACTTTCATCGTCAATTGCGGATTCTTTGAGCGCCACAAATTCATCTTCATGATTCATTTAGTGAGAAAATTTCATTAAAAATTCTTCGAAGGCAACTGATTCGCACACATTCATCATCCTGAGGCATTTCGCACTCCCCCAACAAGTCTGTGCTGGGAGAAAATTCACTCTCTGAATCACATCCTGTATTGTGGTTTTCGAGGGGAATGTAATTTGGCAATTTTGGCTACGAGGATGTCACATGAGTTGAATTCACAGAGTACATTAAGTGCAAAAGAGTGATGTATGGCTTTTCGAAGTCTCGCTTTATAAAGAGAGTATACTTGGAGCACGGAGTGGCTAAAAGTTTGGGTTTCGTATTTCACTTTATGCGATGTATAATTTCCATGATTTTGATGCATTTCAATCAAATTTAAAATAATAACTTGATTTTTAGTTCAAATCAATTAGGTTTAGAGTTGCTTTTACAAATGATTATTTATTAAATACTTAAAAATTATATACTTTTTATGGAAATAAATTTAATACAGAGATCATGGAAAATATAAAGAAGAAATTACAGAAAATTTCGAGCAGAAATTATAGGAAATTTCGACTAGAAGTTATAGGAATTTTCGACTAGAAATTATAGCAAATTTCGACAAGAAATTATAGGAAATTTTCGATTACAAGTTATAGGAAATTTCGACTAGATATTGTAGGAAATTTCGACTATAAATTATAGGAAATTTCGATTAGAAGTTATAGGAATTTTCGACTACAAAATTATAACAAATTTCGACTAGAAATTATGGGAAATTTCTTCACCAATTTACGAAAAGTTCTAATTATTTTTCATCTATTATAAACATAAATTATAACATGCAAAAGTATCAAACATTATCATCAAAGTGAATAGATGTTTTATGGTATTTTTCCCTCTATTATGCTTTTACGCTACAATTTGTAAAGTGCTACTAATTGTTAATGAACTGGACCACAATTTCCTGTTATTGAGCCAACAATATACTCGTTCAGATAACTTTCAATGAACGGTTTGAAAGCAGCAGAACTGCGTAAATTGCTAATAACTTTGTAAAATATAATTGAAAGCTTTTATGAATTGCATAATAAGCGGGTGAAATTGCATTTTGTCAACAAAAAAATAAAAAATTAGCTTTGCCTTTGTTACAGTTTAATTAATGACTTCATTACTTTACTATCATTAATATTATAACTTTGAAGAAGCAGTTTCGTTAGAAAGTTATTCTAAATATTCAGAGTATTTTAATCTTGTAAATCACATGACGAAGTAATGACCTTTGGCATAGTAAATATTTTCCTAAGACAGGTGGTTTAATGTGAAAAAAAGTTGTTTTTTGAAATTCTGGCGAGGGTGAAATTGTTTTCAGAGTATCTCATTATTGCACATGATCTTTTTGCACTCTCCCATTTAATTGGTGGTGTGAATTGGCAAAAGTATTGGGCGACATTCATATTGTTTGCCTCAAGTATTTTCATATGTCACAGCGGAAGAGAATTATGAGACGTTACACTCATACTTAGAAATTATAGAGTCCGTGCATGATGTTTATCTTCGCTTTTACACTATAAATATATTTATAAGAGATGCCGCTATGCTCATGGTAACTTTTAATATTGGAGCCTTAAAATAGAATTAAAGTAATTTGTATGGCTATACACTCATGGCTGAACTTGCTGTAATATAGCTGGTTTTTTCCGCAAGCACAAAACTCTTTTATAATAAGCCAAATGATAAATTACAAAAACATTTATTGCCAATCTTGAGGATGAACAAAAAATTTTATATATACATATATTTTCTATTCAATTTCCTGTGTGAGAATCTGCCAAAGTCCCCCCCCCTCCGTCTCATACAATATGAATTGGACATGTCGAATTGTTTTACACTCTGTGAGCCAAGAGTGATGAATGAAAACACAACTCAATCACTCTCATGAGGAAGAAAATTGATGTGAATGAATCTCACATCAATTTAGAATGTCACAATTACGAGAGACTCTCTAAACTCAAATAAAACATCCCCACCTCACATCCTGTATGGCCTATTTTTGCAGGCCCGGAACAAGCCCGCAGACGGAAGTGGTCACTTGCGGCAAAGCTCTGCGCAACGAGAGAAAACCCCACTGGGACAGAGGGGGGCGCCCGCAAAGGCCACAGCTCACTCGGCCAAGGGAGCTCCGGCCAAGCAGCAGGCAGCCGGAAAGCCCGGAACACCCAAGTCAGGATCGCAGAACAAGGTTGCCGTTGCGGCTCCACTACCACCGCCGCCGGCATCCAAGAAGAAGTCCAAGAAGAAGCAGCATGACTTGATTGTCCGTATTGATTTGGTAAGTCTCTTATATCTGCAATTTATTTCGCTCTCTCCCTCTCTACGTGGCCATAGATAAGAAATATTTCATCATTTGTATTGATTGGAGCACAATTCAGAGGATAAATGGACGAGTTCTGTTTTGTAAGATTTGATAGAGCCTTAAGAGCTTCTTCAACTGTGATTTTGATGGAAATAGAGTCAATATAATTTTATATATCAACAAAATCATCAACAATAAAGCTATTATATTTTGTAATTTAGATATTTTTTATTGTTGTCTAAATCAAAAATAGTGCTTATTGTAATTTTTCAATTAGAATTTTTGAACTTATGAAGTTTATGAACATGATAACTCGAGTTATCATATTATGCTGAGCTGTTGAAATTGTAGGATTTCTCTTACGCGGTCGCTGGAAAGTGCGTGTTAGAGCAGGGGTGAGCTGACAGAGGAAATTTACGTCAAACTAAAAGGCATGCCAGTTGACAGTTTCGCCTGACAACCCCATTTTTCCTAAATTTTCACATAAAATTCACTCTACCGCAAAATTGAGGCCCCAAAGAGCCTATTTTTCCCCAATTTACAAATATTTTTACTTTTATGGATATGCGCCGTCAAATGTCATTTCGGCTCACAGTTCCTCTTTGACAGTTGACAATGACGCGCGGGAAACAGTTTTTGCGAATTTTTCTTGTGTAAAATCCAATTTTGCGCCTGTAGAGGGCGGGGGAAACACAATGAAATGTCTAATGAAGTAATTTTCGTGAAAATCCACAAAGAAACCGTAAATTTGGCCACTTGAAGGCGTCCTTATGTGATCGCCCTCATGCAGTTTATGGCTTTTTGGAGCTCCATTCATCGTTTCCTCTCGTACAGATTCAAAATTTTTAATAAAATTTGTGGAAAATTGAGTGCAAAATATGTTAAATCCGAGAAAATCTCGTATTATGAGTAAATTATTCAATTTTTCTAACCTGAAAATGTGTCATTGAAGTCCAGAATCCACGAAAATATGCTTAAAAGTGAGGTTCTATCGGTTTTTCTGTGAAAATAAGGTAAAAATCGCCCCAAAAACGATTGAGGTTATGTTTGCCTTGTCCAAGATGGCGGAAATCCACTGACAAGCCAGCCAGGAACTGGCATGGGTGCTTACCCCTGTGTTAGAGCAATAAGATTTTTGGAAAATTTAATGAAATCTATTTTATGAAAGCTTAAAATTTCTAAGTGTCGTTGACAAAGTTACTTAAAGAATTTTTAAAAGAGATTTACATATGTGCATCTGAATAGAGAACTTGCATTAAGCATTTCAGATTTTCATATTGTTAATTAGGTTTTCAGTGTTTTCACAATGTTTTTTTGTAAAAATAAAAAAACAACACATGGAATTAATTTAAAGCCATCACGAGTTAACTATTTTTATCAGTGTGGCACATTTAAAAATCCTTCCACAGCACATCAATTTAGTGACGACATCTGAAAGTCATCAAGTCACACTTTAAAAAGAATTTTCCACAACCCTTTAGAGCACATATTTGTGGTATAATTCAGTCTCACTTCCATGAGGTCATTTAATGACGAAAACAGGAATCTTTCTCAGAATTTCTTAACTTCCAAACTATTTTCTATTAACGGCAGAATTTTCGAAGAAATTCATTAAAAGTAACTTTACATATTCTAATTACAATGCAATTTTATCTTTAGCTCGAGTTAACTTTCAAAACCACTACATTTCTACTTGACACGTTCGTTTCCGAGAAAAGAAAACTACATTATCTCGTTAGGGAACTTTTTTAATAAAATACTCTGGAATAAAAGCTAATCAATAATGACTGGGAACGACCTTGAGAGTGCGAAAAGTAGAATGAAATTTTAATTGATGTCACAGAAATAGTTTTACAACTGAGATTTTTATTAAAACCCTGCTCTTCAGTAAATGAGCGATAAAATTAATGTTTGCGCAAAGCTCCTGCTATCTGAGGCGCTGCAAGAATTAGAAGCTTCACATATAAAGATATGTGCGTCCAGCCGTTTGTTCGTCTGTCTGGAGCATAAAGGCTTGTAGCAGGAGAACGATAAGAGATATCAACCAGCGGTTTTCGGTTTTCAAATTTGATTATTTCATTACTTGAGATTGCCAAATTGCAATAAATTCCCAGGTGGCTCACAGGGAATCCCAAATCTCCTAAGCTAAGCTGCGCCTATCGCTGAGAACGCAATTTTCACACTTCTTGCAGCCTTTCGGGCTATTTTCGAGGTGGTTCAGCGTTCAAAAGTTTCTTCATTGATTACAAACGGATGAATCTAAAAATAATATCATCTCTCACCGAGCTCAAACCCACCTACACACAATTGAGCGTCCATTCAGCAATTACATGGTCCATTTAGGAATTGGATTTTCACATTAGACGAAAAAAGTCAGATAATGTTCCAATTTTATCATCACTTGTCAATGTTATTTTTAAAACATAGAATCCGGTAATTAAATGTGGATTACATGATTCTTCCATTTGGTGTTTTGTGTAACGAAAAATTTTATTTGATAAAATTCCCTCATTTTCTATCGATTTTTGCGATGAAACAAATAGTTTTCAACTTCCAAACATCCCGGGGGTTGCCCCAAATTGCAATGCTGTGATATTAGAGCCAGGTTGTAAGCAGACGAAAATTGCAAGGGCGGAAAAATTAATACTCGCAATCATTCAAGTGAACAACATGGAAACAATGTCATCATGAGAATTTCATGGAAACACCCCAGCTCAAATCCCATTTCACGAGTCATGGAGAAAACATTTGGAAAATTTAATTATTTCCAGCATTAGCAGGAAAGCTCTGAAGCGCCCTTTTAGTTAAAATTACAGATATTTGTCAAAATTGAAAAACTTAACACACAATATTATATACATTGTATCACACAGCATCAATTTGGCCACAACACGCAATCGGAGAGAGATGTGCCTCGTGAAAGATCTTCAGTCTTTATCGTGTGTTTATGAGCTCTGAACGTCTCGCCATTTTGAATCTTGGCTTATCAACCTTTGATTACGTGATTGAATGGACATCTGTTGATCAGGAGAATGATCAGTGGATGGTTGAATCTCGGTAATTGGAGCTATTAGCAATTGCTCGGAAAATTGATAGTGATTGTGAGATAATTCTGTTCGGTTTTGCAGTGATAAACCCAGAGAACATAAAATATTTATTGTCTTCGCGTGAAATTGTATGAAATCGTTAAATTTAGATGGCCACAGTATCGAATGGCAAGAATTCAGATGATTCAGTGTATCATAAGGAGTACAAGCGGCTGAGAAAACTAACGAGTCGTATAGATATTCAGCAGCAATCAGTGAGTTAAAATTAAGCCAAATACGCAGATCTGCGCTCAAAATGTTCATGCAATCATCTCAAATAATACTCCCACCGAGATTATTATGCATAAGAGAGGGAGCAGAAAAAATTCTTTCACAGATCTATCTCGGCAATTCGTAAACAACACGACTTCAAAATAAATATATACACATGTTTGTGGCTCGTTTTATTTTTTTTTTGCCCACTCTAAATTGTGCTCCTCATTAATCCAAAAAACCCCCTTCCGCAAACACACCAATCTGCAGAGTAACGAGGATAAGCCCGGTGCTTTCGATCTTTGTGAAATTAATTGAAATTTCCCATTGTTTTGCAGACGGAGTATGGCTTGTCGGAGGAGCAGGTTGCAGGTACGTGAATAGACATCCGCATAACACGTGAAGTACTTAAATCAAGGGGAGATAATATGGTGGAAATGGTGTTATATTATATTTCCTATATACTTCCCAAATTTCCTAGATTTCACAAAGCCCCGCGCGTTTTCTTTACTGAATGAAAAATTGAAAAAGATAAAGCTTCATAGAATTTTTAAAAACCTGGCAAGATCTTCAAGAAGCACAAAACCAATGACTTATTTAAACATGTTAAAAAATTTCAAAAAATTTAAACTTTAGGATTTTTTAAAAGACCTGTAGCTCAACTGCAGAAGTTCTTCAGGATTTTTGAAAAAGCTTTGAAGAACTCTTTAAAAAAATAACAGTTTAAATAAAATTGCTAAAGCTCTACAGAAATTTACCAAAGCTCCTGTTTAAAAATACACTTCCATTTAAATGTACACCACTTCTGACTAATCTCCCCCCTGTGACTTGTACATTTCATTCATTTTCAATACCGAGTGCGTGCACATTACTTTCATTTTCAAGTTCTCTCCTCGACAGTCATTCGCCCTCCTGATGGAGGGGGGGGGGTGAACATTTCAATCTAATGCCACTTTTTACTGTTGATGATGACAGTGAGTTTTTCTGCTTATCCCATCACATTAATCGTTAATCAATTGATATATGCTCTTTATTTGGAATCCACTCGTGAATTGAGTCTATATATTTTCAATGAAAAGCTCTTTGGCCATCACGTGATAATTGGGGGATGCAGATGAGGTACATTTTACGAGTTATCGATTAAAATTCACTAAGCTCTGCACCCGAGGGAGAAAATCTCAGTATGGAAACGCAATAAATCTCACTGGTGTGGCATTATATAGTTAGTTCGACCTCATAGTTTCCGAAAATCCCTTTAATTTCTAAAATCATGGGGAGAGTCGCTCTTAAAGCTTTTAATTGATTGTTTTATTGAGTTTCCTCTTGAACTCTTGCATGAATTTTCTGATCAAGAAATTTCTTACTGGGTCAAGAAGGTTAGAAAGTTCCTTAGTGAAACAGAAGAGAAAATTTAAGAAATAAATGTTTTCATATAATTTTAATTTAATCCGAATAACCCGGATAGCCAAAAGTTCGTTGAAAATCATTCGGATATCTCTATCAAAAATTTCACTTCAATCGGGCAAAATCTGCAAAAGTTATAAGGAATTAAAAGCTTAAAGTTGCGGATTGGGTTTACACGATCCTAAAAGTATATCAATAGGATTTTAAAAAGTTTCCCATTATTTTTTGAATCCACTAAATAATTCAAAGTTGAATAAATGATATGATTTTATGATTTTTTCATATTTGAGAGTTATTTCCCGTGTTTTTGTCCTTTATTTTTTACACTATTTTGCATTCATTCTTTCACGCATTGATTGCTTTTCAAGCAACAATAAATGATGGTGATTTTTTTTAGTATATGACAATCACTTCATCAGGAGCTTTCTCTGAAAATTGGTTTTTCAAATTGCATTTCAGAATTCAAAGAGGCGTTCATGCTCTTCGACAAGGATGAGGATGGGACAATCACAATGGCCGAGCTGGGGGTCGTGATGCGTTCTCTGGGCCAACGTCCAACTGGTAATTATTTCATTTGGGGCGCAACTGTGCCAACGAAGCTAATGCTTGTGACTCTCTTTTTTTTTCTTCAAATTCACTGGACAGAAACTGAACTGCGTGACATGGTGAATGAGGTGGATCAGGATGGGAATGGTACGATAGAGTTCAATGAATTTCTCCAGATGATGTCGAAGAAGATGAAGGGGGCCGATGGGGAGGATGAGCTGAGGGAGGCATTCAGGGTGTTTGACAAAAACAACGATGGACTCATCTCATCGTCGGAATTGCGTCACGTCATGACGAATTTGGGGGAGAAGCTGTCGCAGGAGGAGGTTGACGATATGATCAAAGAAGCAGACATGGATGGTGATGGAATGGTTAATTACAATGGTGAGTTAATGCCTTGACACCTTCTAAATTATGATAATGAGCCCTAAATAATTTCTCTCCCTCTTTCTCTCTTTCATTTACCTTTCTAGAGTTTGTCATGATACTGACTGCGAAAAACTAGTGCAAAGTTTGCTATCGTCGAGCTGGCAAGAAATCAAAAAGTAAAAGCAAAATGAAAAGTCTCGACGATACGAAAAAGGATAAGTAAAAAAAATGTTGAACTCCTAATTAAATTTTTGGAGTTCCCTGATGCGAAAAAAAAAACCAAAAACCTCGTATGATACCACGAGGAGGTTTATTTCTATTTCCAAGAAGCACAACTTTAATTTAATAAATTGGAACCTCTGTCATCCTCACGAATTTTTTGCGTTTCTCATTTCGAATTTAAACCTATAAATTTACTTCCTTATTGGCCACATAAGAATGTTAATTGCGGACTTTTTATTTCGTTCGTCTAATAACTTTTTGCCACAACCCCTTCAAGGAATGAGAATGCGGCTCCTGTCCGACCAAATTAGTGCTTAATTGTAAGATGCACTTTTTCTATCGCTTCAAAACATATTTTCTCTATATCATATAGAGGAACTTATAAAGTGAAAATGAGCAAAAAATGTTCAAGTAGAGGATTTTTTGTGAAAATTTCGAAGAAAAAAATATCGAATAAAATTCTCATGACTCAGCACAGAAAAGCTAGAATATTGCCGTAATCAATTTTATCATCATGAATATGTTTATAAACGTTGTGTGCAATGTGTCAATGTGCTGTGTCATCTGTAAGTTAAGAGAAAAACGTTAAAAGACACGAGAAAATCTTACATGTTCTATTAATATAAATTAAATAAAATTATATTCTGCAAAAAAACCGTAAGGATATGTAGCGATAAATGTTAAGAAAATCGTATATGATTATTCAAAAATCCACCAAAAACACCCTTTCTTGAAGTAATGACGCGAAAAATTAGCTACTTTGAACAATAAAATAAACAAATAATAGCGAAATCCTAGATTATTTGCACGTTTGACTCAAAAAGCTATTTATTTCTCGATTTTATTTTGCAATTCATTGGTTAAAGTTGCTTACTAAATGTTACTCTCACTGCTTCGAATTCTATAAGATTAGTGAGAGATTTGTATAATGCAAGAAATAATTTTGTAGTAGATCTGATTTTTTTATGAGGTAATTCCGTCTTCAATTTTCCAAAAAAGATTAGGAACTCTAAGACGATTGAATTGTAAATCCAAATTTGGAAAACTTAACTATACCAAAAACAAAAATTCTCTACTTTGAAACAAGATTAGGACGATCGAAAAACATTGATAATAATTCAAAAATAAATATTTTGTTCGCGGAATTACATCCCTACTATATTTCTCAAAATTTCTGCAACGCAATTTGTTAATTTTTCCTCCTAATGTTAAAACTATATATTAGACCAATTCTAGGAGCTTTAAAACACGTACCGATGAGGGATAAGAACTGTAGCAAAAGCCTATGATAAAGTATTTTAGAAAAAGCGTCACTGAAGATTTTTCTATAACAAAAATATGAATATCCAGAAAATCTTTCATTAATATATAAATATCTTAATGAGAATTTGTCGTTTCCTTAAACACGTGTGTTATATAGAGAAAATTTTATGTCTACCAAAAAAATGTTACTTGGCAAAAAGTCACTGATTATAATCATGTTAGTAAATATACTCGTGAAATATAGAAAGTAAGTATAGAATGAAATACGAAATGTAACGCTTCTAGATTCCATTGCCTATTTACCCCTTGAGACAAGCATAAAAGATTTTATTGAATGTAATTGTATTAGAAGAGAAATATTTATTAAAATAAAAGAAAAAAAACAAACTGTTGAACAAGTTAGAGGAATAATGGTGTGTAAAACTTTATGACCAATTAATGAAAAGACAAGTAAAATTTTACCCCCCAAAAAACATGAATAAATGTGCATTTGTATGTTGATGAAACGTGACGATATATTGGACAACATTTTAATCAAATTTGAAAAACAATTAATCAAAGCTATATATGTGGCTGGAATGAGACGCCACGAAAACATTTTCTCTTCTTATAACACACTGTAGTGTGATAGCATGGCATGCATGATGGATAATTCTAACCCCATCCCAGAGATTCGCGAAAGGGGGGATTAATCTTTGACCCCCCGGCTGGGAGAAAGCGCGAATGATACAAAATCCGCCCATACGTTAAGTTGGCAGCAAAGAGATCTTGTATATTGTGTGCCATGATCACAATATTGCCTGTCCTGTAATATTTGAAAGTAATGGATGTAACTAAATGTATACATAAAAAATGTACATAATCTTACCCCAAAGATATCATTAAAGAAAACCTACTTTATTCATCTAATATCAGGGTATGATCCACAAAGAGATATTTTCCTAAAAAGTTATTTAACTCTTGTATTTGAGAGAAGTGCTAAAAGTTGAATTATAAAATTTTCACACATGAATTTTCCACACAAAATTATTAAAAAAAAATATATAAATTTAACACAACATAACCACATAAAAGATTTTCAATAAAAAAAACACCTGTTTATAGTGGAAAAAAGATTGATAACAAAATAAAGATATATTTTTTACAAAATATAAAACAAGAAAAACAATTAGAGATGCCTTGATTTGCATATTTTAACATTTTATCTTAAATTTCTTAACAAACTTATAAAGACAAGGGATTTTTATTTATTATACCAAAATAAATAACAAAATGGAAAAAATGCGCATAAATAACATAGATAAGTTAAGTCTTCCAAAGACATAAAAGCAACACAGATTAACAAAAAAAAAATATTGAAAAATATATCTGTTGAAATAATATCCTCCTGATATTCAGATAAAAGAGATTTTAATCAAAAAAAGAAATAGAAAGTTTTAATTAAATATATTTTTCCCTCCTGAATCAAAGAGTGAATATTTTCAAAAAAATATAACAAAATATTTACTCAAAAATATAAAAACAAATAAACAGAATCTATACTCTGGTAATTAGGCACTTTCTATATCAACAAATTAAATAAAATATTCAAGCGAAATTAGAAAATTAGAGCTCAAAGCGATATATAATGGGTAAAATTAGGGTAGCGGGCATTATATCCGTTGGATAAGTAAATTTTTGGTTTTATCAGAAAGAAAAACATGAAAAAGGAAATTTTAAATTCGATAATCAAAAATTTCTAAGATTGTTTTATTTATACATTCATTTTATATTGGTTCAAAGTTAAGTTTTTAATATTGATAAGTAAGATTAGAGCAATTCTATGATAATGACCCGTTCCCTACCTATAAAAATCTATGCTTCTTTAGAAAAGTTTTATTTATTTTTGAACGCATGTCTTAGAGACAGCCACGAAAAAAATTATATAGAAAACAAAAAAATCGATCTATTTATAAATATATAAAAAATCTTTGATTAATATTTATTTTTGATAGAAAATCCTCCCAGAGTTCTATTTATTTAATGTGATTTTCCATGTAGCAAAAAAAGTTGATCACTTCATATAAATGTATGATGTTTGTAAAGAAATTTCTATTAAACTATTTATTAGAAATACTCATATGATATTTAACAAAATAAATATTTATGGAATATGTAAACTACACAAATGGACATGATACAAATAAATCTTCAAAAGTATTTTTTATGTCTATTTTTATTACTGTTTTTACCCACTTTACAGGAAGTTCCTCCGGATTCGTAATCTTTCTCATTAACGTAATCGTAAATTAGGTGGGTATTTTTCTTTATCAACATTACCCGAAATATTGCCAAATTGTTTTAGGAGAGTTCATGGCGCAGTCATGCATGATAACCACCTTGTCTGCCTGTGCCTCTGCTGACTGCCTTCTGGATGACAAGAATACACCTGGCATTCGCGTTACACGTGTGAATGATGAGCACAAAAGATTATATACACCGAGGGTTATAATTCCCTTATCAGGGCTTAATAAAGAAGAAGAAAAAGCTCTTTTTTGCTACTTGACCTCACAGTTTTGAAAACAATTTCCAGTATAAAAGCAGGAGATTCCCAAGATCTGAAGTCAGTGAAGTCGAACAATTCAGAGCCATTTAGAACCAAAAATGAAGTGGTTGCAGCTTTTCTGCCTCATCGTCGTGACGGTGTCCTGTTTGGGGGGAGTTATTGAGAAGTGCGAGGGATCCCAATCGGAAAGATGCAAGAGGGTGCAAGAGGAAGGAGCTATGCATCCACGACTCAAGGCTTCATTCACTGCCCGTTCATCTGGTCACTCTTACGAGAAAAACTCCGAATACTGGACAAATCTGGGTCATGAACACGTCCAGGAGAAGATCAATCGCCGCTTCAATACTAATCGAGCAAAGAATGTTGTCTTCTTCATTGGCGATGGGATGAGCATCCCGACGCTCTTCGCTGCACGAATGGCTCTTGGAGGAGAGGAACAACAGTTGTCCTTTGAGAAATTCCCCTACAGTGGACTATCAAAGACTTACTGTGTGGACGCCCAAGTGGCGGATTCGGCATGCACGGGAACAGCTTACTGGACTGGAGTAAAGACAAATTACATGACTCTCGGTGTGAATGCTCAAGTGCCTTTGGGTGACTGTAAAGCCGCCCTCAATCCCTCCACTCACACCGAATCTATCGCCAAGTGGGCATTGGATGCTGGGAAATCAGTCGGAATCGTCACAACCACGACCGTCACCCACGCCTCGCCGGGAGCCGGTTACGCCCATGTGGCGGACCGAATGTGGGAGAATGACTTCATAGTAAAAAACAGCGGATGTGACCCTAATGAGGTGACGGATATTGCACGCCAACTCATCCAAGGGGACGTTGGGAGTCGACTGAGTGTGGTTCTGGGCGGAGGACGAGGACACCTTCGTGACTCTAAAATTGCAGATGAGGAAGGTGGTTTCGGTTTCCGTAATGATTCCCGTGATTTAATTTCCGAGTGGCTAAATGATGGCAAACCCAACAAGAAGTACGTTTGGAATAGGGCGGATTTATTGAGTTTACCCTCAAACACTGAAAGTCTGCTTGGACTCTTTGAACCAGGCGACATGCAATTCTATCTGGAGAGTCAGGAGAAACAGACTCAGAACTCTGAACCTACCCTCGAAGAGATGACAAGGAGTGCTATTGATGTGTTGCAAAAGAATAAGAATGGGTTTTTCTTGTTTGTCGAAGGAGGAAGAATCGATCATGGACATCATTATACGATGACTCGAGCAGCCATTGGAGAAACCGTTGAACTCCATAAAGCTGTTCAAACTGGAAGGCAATTGCTGAGTGAAGAAGACACCTTAATTGTTGTATCTTCAGATCACGCCCACACCATGTCTATCGCAGGATATCCAGTAAGTTTTAATCCCAAAAGGGATAGGATATTATAAGTGAAAGTACTTTTTTATGCATTGAATGAGCTTTCAGGATATTTTATGAGCTTTGCGAAAAAAATTGAAAGTCTTTGGAGCTTTAACCAATCATTTGTTTATTTAAAGCTCTTCAAAGTTCTATAAAACTTTATTTAAAGCTCTTTTCCATTTCTTTTCAAAGCTCTTTTAAGCTTCCCTTGAAAGCTTTTTCATGCCTCCTTTCAAAAGCTTTTTAAAGCTTCTCTCCAAAGCTCTCCAAACTTCCAAAATCCAAAATGATTGGGAATTTTTCATACAAAATGTAAAACTCCTGGAAATGGTTTTACCTCTTTACCCATACCTATCGATTTTCATATCTATTCAAAAATCCTTATCAACTTTAATATCTGGCATTAACTCAAATACTCATGAGCAGAAAAGACACTTAGTCTCTAACCATTTTTCGCATCTTCCGTGTTGGCCAAATATTTATCTTGTTATCTCATCTGTCTTATCATACAAATTTACTAGAGGCTCGTCTGATTGTGATCTTAACCTTCCTTTACAGACAAGGGGAAATGATATCTTTGGCAAATCCGACAGGGCTCAGGGAAAGGACGGAATGCCCTACATGACATTGAGCTATGCCAATGGACCTCTGCAATCTACTCAATACTCAAACACAGGCCGTGTTAATCCCGATACATCTGACTTCAGCAAGTGGTCTTCAATGTTTCCATTCAGCGTACCAAGTGACCTGGAGACTCATGCTGGAGACGACGTGGGTGTGTTTGCATCCGGACCCCACGCCCATCTCTTTACCGGCACGATGGAACAGAGCCATCTGCCGCATTTGATGGCCTACGCCGCGAGCATAGGCAAAGGCCCAAGGGTCTAAAACTGCTACAACAAGGCAGTTCACAACGCCATATTGATATTGCATTCTTTAATGGGTGATTGAAAGGTTTTCAAGATTTTCAATAAATGAAATTACTTTGGGAAAATATTTTGGAATTTTTAGGGAAAATTTTGAAGGTGGGACCAATAAGGATCACAAGAAATATGTTGAGGTTGTTTTGTAGATTTGCACGAGAATAATTGGTTTTCTTCATCGAAATTCAATCTATTAATAACTAATTTGTCCTTTGATATTAATTTTAAGGGATTTTTTTTGTAGTTTTGTTGGATATTTGGAGGTGGCCATTAGTGGTTTTTCTTTTGAAAGGTTTTTTACACTTATGGTCTCATCAGATTTTCAAGTCGCGCTGTGCATGTTTTTATCAAATCGCTTAGCTCAGTTCATCGAGCTTCTCACAATGTATTTTTTCGACATATTTATGCCTAATTGTGGATATAAAATGCTCGTAATTACTCTTCTTAGAGGATAAAAAGAAAATGAGTCAGACTTACAGCATCTAAAATTTTATCAAGATTCCATAAAAGACTCAAAAGTTATGTGCAATAAAATTCTTAATGTATTGTTATTCCACTCTAAAGTTTATTTATTGAAGGGATAAAAGACAATTCGGACCCTTATCAAGTGTTTCCGGGTTGAATTTATCAGAGTAAAGGTCCCACGTGTCCCATCTTTCACTAAAATTCGCGAGAGGTCAAATATGGCAACATTGCCCCAAGAATTCTATTCTTATCACATCAAATTTCCATATGTTACGAATATCCTCTTATCATATGCCAAATAATAAAAATGTTAACTTTTACCATTGAGTCGTAAAAAGACAAATTTACGATCGCAAAAATCTGCCACCGGGATGGTATAAAAGCCAAAAATTTCATTTAAGACTTTCAGTGAAGCCGAGGAAGTGTCTTAAACCCCAAAATGAAATACTTACAAGTTTTGTTACTCGTAACCCTGGCAGTGATCTGCTATGGAAATGTGTTGGAAAATTGTGCGGAAAGTCCGTCTCAGAGGTGTAAGAAAATGCGTGAGGAAGAGAGTTTGCATCCAAGCGGAAAACCCAAGAGAGGCGCATCCAAGGCTCCATTCGTTCCCCGAGGTTCCGGATATGATTATGAGAAAAATTCCGAGTACTGGTTGAACCTGGGCTATCAGCATGTTCTGGACAAGGTCAATCGCCGCTTCAATACTAATCGAGCAAAGAACGTTATCTTTTTCCTTGGCGACGGGATGAGCATCCCGACGCTCTTCGCTGCTAGAATGGCTCTTGGAGGAGAGGAACAACAGTTGTCCTTTGAGAAATTCCCCTACAGTGGACTATCAAAGACTTACTGTGTGGACGCTCAAGTGGCGGATTCGGCCTGTTCGGGAACAGCTTATTCAACTGGTGTTAAGGCTAACTTTTTCACTCTGGGAGTTAATGCAAAAGTAGAGGCGGGTGATTGTTTAGCAGCCAATGATCCATCCACTCATACTGAGTCCATAGCTAAATGGGCCCTGGACGCTGGGAAATCCGCAGGAATCGTCACAACCACGACAGTGACCCACGCCTCACCAGGAGCTGGTTATGCCCATATTGCAGACCGAATGTGGGAGAATGATTTTGTTGTTAGACAAAGTGGATGTGACCCTAATCAGGTGACAGATATTGCTAGACAACTAGTTCATGGACCCGTAGGAAGCAGACTAAGTGTGATCATGGGCGGTGGTAGAGGACACCTTCGTGATGTTAATTTTGCAGATGAGGAAATTGGTTTCGGTTTCCGTAATGATTCCCGTGATTTAATTTCCGAGTGGCTAAATGATGGCAAACCCAACAAGAAGTATGTTTGGAATAGGGCGGATTTATTGAGTTTACCCTCAAACACTCAGAGTTTGTTGGGACTCTTTGAACCAGGCGACATGCAATTTTATCTGGAAAGTCAGGAGAAACAGACTCAGAACTCTGAACCTACCCTCGAAGAGATGACAAGGAGTGCTATTAATGTGTTGCAAAAGAACAAGAATGGATTCTTCCTGTTTGTCGAAGGAGGAAGGATCGATCATGGACATCATTATACGCTAGCTAGAACAGCCATAGCAGAAACCATTGAATTCCATAAAGCCATTCAGACTGCAAGGCAATTGCTCAGTGAGGAAGATACTTTAATTGTGGTAACATCAGATCACGCCCACACCATGTCCATCTCAGGATATCCGGTAAGAATCCGATCACTAAGAAGTTGGAATAGGGGTGTTGATCCCAGTTCTCAGTAATTATCCTAGCCTCCTTTTAGAGCTCCATCTGAGCTTTTTATATTTAGATGACGATCTGAACAAATACTGATTTGAAAACAGACAGCTTAGCCTTTCGACCAAGTTAGGCTATCCTTATTCCTCGTACTTTCAAGTATTAGAATTACTGCTGAAATCCCTCTTAGTATTTCTTGTATATTATAAGTGTAATTGCATTTCAAATCTGGCATAAATCATTCTAAAAATTAATTTGAAATTCTGATATGATCAAATTGCTTTATCCAAGGGCAAAAACAACAGAAACTTACAAACCCAGAACAATGAACTTGCCTCGAGAAAGTGTTTCCTTGAAAACTATAAACACTCATATCGGAACTAAGCTTCAGAGCACTTAATGCGATAACAGAAACTTAACTTTCAGACATTACGTCTCGAAAAAATATGCCCCTGTTTGTTAAAGAAAAACAAAACTCCCATGAACTTTATAATGCAAAGTGAGTAAAGTGCAAATACCTCTGTTTAATGAGTCTTTGTTAAAATAAAAAAAAACTGATGTAATAAAATGCCTTATCAGTATCGTGTGAAAAGTTCCTAATCAAAATATATTTTGTCTCTTGCAGACTAGGGGAAATGATATTTTTGGCAAAGTTGATAGAGGAGTCCTAGGTAGTGAAGCCCTAGGATCAGATGGAATGCCCATTATGACCTTAAGCTACGCCAACGGACCTTCTATGTCTACTCAGTACAAAACTGGTGGCCGTGTCAATCCGGCTACTTCGGATTACAGCCGGTGGGATTCGTTCTTCCCCTTCAATGTTCCAGTTCCAGACGCCGAGTCTCATGCCGGAGACGACGTGGGTGTGTTCGCATCCGGGCCCCATGCGCATCTGTTCACGGGCACAATGGAGCAAAGTTACCTGCCGCATTTGATGGCTTATGCGGCGAACATAGGGAAGGGACCACGCAATGGGAAGAGCACACCTATCGAAGACACTCCACCAGCGACAGTTTGATAAGATCTCCTTATCAAATTGAATGTGTAAAATGTGTTGTTTCTTTTCTTTGAAAGTAAATAATACTAAATTATTTACCACTACGAACAAGTGTATGAATCTTGAGAATAAATGTTATCATATCAAGAGGTCTTATCGAATTTCTCAATGGGAATCCGAATCCATTAGCTAAGCTATTGCCGAAGTTCAATCAGTAGTAACTTATCTTCTGTGCTTAGTACATCGTTCAAGATGCGACTTTTGGGGAAATTTCTGGTAGTGATCTTGGCAACAGTTCTCGTTAACTCGGCATCTGTGCCCAAAACGTCCACACCACGTTCTTGTGCAGATAATCCTCTGGGTTCAGGATGTGATGATAAAAGACAACATCCAAGATTCCTTGAAGATGGAATTAAATCAATTCAATCGACTGGCGAACAAAGCCAAGACTACTGGACAGAAATTGCTAAATCTTTCGTTTCTGATCAAATCAAGAGAACCTACAATATCAACCAAGCAAAGAACGTGATTTTCTTCTTGGGAGATGGGTTGGGTATCACGACAATCACAGCAGCTAGAATGCTTCTGGGTGGAGAGGAGAAGAAGTTCTCTTTCGAGAAATTCCCTCATACTGGCTCCTCCATCACTTACTGCGTGGATAAGCAGGTTGCAGACTCTGCTTGCACTGCAACGGCCTATTTGAACGGTGTGAAGGCAAACTACGCAACAACGGGCGTTAATGCTAAAGTGCCAAGATATGATTGTGAAGCTGGCCAAGATCCATCAACATTTACAACATCTTTAGCAGAATTGGCCCAAAAAATGGGTAAATCCACTGGCTTTGTCACAACAACTCGTGTCACTCATGCTTCCCCCTCGGGACTCTACACCCACATTGCGGATCGTGATTGGGAGGATGATAACGAGATTTTCAGAGACGGTTGTAATCCTGATGAAATCGACGATATAGCGAAACAATTAGTGCATGGTGAGGTTGGGAAGAAATTTGATGTGATCATGGGTGGTGGAAGAAGACATTTCCGCCCAACAACAACCAACGATGAAGAGGGATCACCAGGACGACGTACAGATGGACGTGATCTAGTTCAGGAGTGGATAGATGATGAAAGGGAAAACAAGGAGTACATCTGGAATAGGGAGCAACTCTTGACTCTCAACACGTCAGGAGTTGATCACGTTCTGGGATTGTTCGAAACTACTCACTTGCTTTACAACTTGGAAGTTAAGGCTAGAGGAAGGGAAGATACGGAACCAACTTTGTCGGAAATGATGACGAAAGCATTGGATATTGTTAGTAGGAATCCTAATGGGTTCTTCCTATTCGTCGAAGGAGGTAAAATCGATTTGGCACACCATGACAATTACTTGAGAGCTTCTCTGGACGAGACCGTTGAATTTCACAAGGCAATAGAAATAGCAAGACAGAGGTTCAGCGAAGACGATACGCTTATGGTCGTAACTGCTGATCATAGTCATGCTATTTCCATGTCCGGATATCCCGTAAGCCCTTATTTTGTGCAACAAAGGAACCAATCACTAATCAATTTCTTTTAGGATCGCAAGCACGACATCTTCGGATATGTCGGTAACGCCAACGATCAGAAACCCTACTTCACGATGGGTTACGCTAACGGACCATCATATCCCGTTCACGTTGTGGAAGGCGTAGGACGAGTCGACCCTAGGACTCTTGACACAAGTGCCTGGAACTTTGAGTTCCCCGTTATGGCTCCAAGAGACTCAGAGACTCATGGCGGAGAAGATGTGCCCGTGTACGCCTCTGGACCTTGGGCACACTTGTTCACAGGCACTTACGAGCAACACGTAATCCCTCACTTGATTGCCTATGCTGCCGATATGAGTGGTGATGGATGGTTGTCCAAGGGTGATACGAATCAACAGATATAATCTCAAGTGTGGGCCAATTGTAAAAAAAACAATCAACACCAATTAACTATCATACGGTTCGTAAGATTAAAAATTCTACTAAAGCAACCAATTGACTACGAATTCTTTTCTCATCACGTGTCTACCCTTTAAACCGCGGGGCGTCCACTGATGATAGATAAACTGTTAATAAATGCTTCAGGCATGATTCTAATTGCACTTGATTGTACTTGAGGTTATCAGCAACAATGTTGTAAGAATGAATTTAATGATCCGTTTATAGACTTGTGGTGAAATATTTGTTTAGATCTCAAGATTAGTTTTTGAAATAGATTAGATGATCTCGCAATCCTCACAAACCACAAGGTTCATGATAAAGTCTTATCATTTTCAGTTTCAACTGTTCGATATTTCAAGTATTTATTGCTATCTAATCTTCTAATTGTCTCAAATTGCCAATAAATGTCTTTGGCAACACTTATT